>JAGVSQ010011061.1:0-12486 GCA_022683975.1 Rhyacophila evoluta
CACAATTATAGTCATTTCCGAGTCCGCGAGTGACAGCGCGCGAACTTTTTGAAACACCAATGCGTGTGATGTGAGTGTATTAGTGTGTGCGAGTGTTTTGTGCTGCTAATTTCAGACATATTTCCGAAGTCGCGGACGTTTTCCTTCATTTTTACCAAAGATAATATATACATATTATACTCTTCATGAAAAGTTTTTGTTAGTCAGTTACAGTTATGATCTTTTATTTCATTTATATATGCACTTTTCAAAATTGCTTAAAACGTGTAAGTCTCTATATGAATCGTAATTTACATCACATGTTGTACACGTATTACATATTTATATTGTAAACGATGTGAAGAATGAAACATACCTTTTATTTTATACTCGTATAAATATTATTATTAGAGTTTATTATTAAGTTTCCACACCTACAAAAGCCGTCATGAACTACACACATAATAATATTATCAGGCAGTCGAATAGTATTATACGCCTAATATTGATTTGATTTTCTCAAAAGTAAGGCATCAGCAATATTCTGACGGCACTTTCGTTCCAAAGCTTTGAACTTTCAGCGCGTTCAAAGTTTTTGGAGGGTTTCCAAGAGAATTCCCGTAAATTTACTTAGCCAAGCTTATTTTGGTGTACTTTGAGGTGAAGTTATAACAATATTGTACTATAAAAATAAAGGTTTTACTGACTCGTACATCGTATTCGCATTTAACACTTTAAAAGAAATTTGAGATTATTATGAAAACTTATATATTCCATTTGCATTTTTTTAATGTACTTACCTTGCTTAAGCTTTATACCTACTATTTTAAAACATAAATAATTCAATATAACTGAATATCGTATAGACCTAGTAACTGCGTGTTTCGATCAACATTGAGCCTATAATTTCTCCATTCTTATTTATTCATAAAAAATCCTTATTCCTTTTATTTTCAATAATATTGCTTTTTGTAACACAAAAAATAATTCTACTATGTTTGCGAAGTATCGTGACGTATTCGTTTTTTACCTTTTCATCTCTTTGCCGATAAGTTTAGAATCATCAAATAAATTTTATAGAATGACTTTTTAAAAATTATTATACAACAACACTAAATCAATTGAACATATCATATACTATAAAAATACGTATTTGACCTGCTGGAATTAAATATAAACAAAAATACACAATTACACATGTATTTTTCTACACAGAGCAAACACGTCAAACAAAGTACTCACTTGAATGAATCTCGGAACTGCAAAAAGTTCACATAGTTTTTCATGACTATTTTTTGAACGACGGAATAAATTAAATTTTATCTTCACAATGCGACTACACATAAATGTGCAGATTAAGGTTCACGTAGATCGGTTGCCATTAGTGATCATAAAATCGTCAGATGAAAAATTGTATTTTTTAGAATTTTTTAAGATTTCGAAAATTGAAAAATTTTATTTACTTAATATTCTTGAGAAATCTCGAGAATTTCCAAAATTCCGTAGAAGTATGGCGCATTCATTTTTTTCATTTTAAATTGAATACCGAAGTAATGCGAAATTAAGCATTTTTTATTATTTTATAAATGGTTCACAAATAATACACATGTAAGAGATAAATGATATTTACTAATATATACTACGGATCGCGATTTATATATATATTTTTTTAATTATAAATCGTCCATTGAACCCAATGGAAAGAAATTCTGGGATTCGTCCAACTGAAAACAATTTGGGTTGTGTAAAAAGTTAAACAATGATAAACGTCACATCTCATTTTTTAGAAATTTCTTTTTTTATTTCACTTAGTAGTGTTTTACTTATTTCTGTATCATTAGCTTTAAGAGTATTAAACAAAAACTTTAATATATCATATACGCTTAATAGATTAGCGTCTTGTTGGCTTAGGGCTTTTACTGCTATTGTAATAGGTTTCAGAGAATTCACTAAATCGAATGTTGTTAGTTTGTCTAAATCTAAATTCTGAAATGTTTTCAGAATGTTTTTTTATCTAATCGAATTAGCAAGGCTTAATTTCCAATATATAAAATAAGTAAATAAATCAATTTTTCGAGATTCTCATAAACAATTTCTCGGGAAACAAAAATCAGTAATACCTGAAGTTCCTTGAGAATATCTCTAGTTTCCATCAATTCCTTCAATTACTTTCAATGCTTAGGACATCGGTATTTGAACCGGCAACTTTTCGATGCACAATCATTTCACCACCAAAGTGAACAAAAGAAAATGTATTTTTTCCTGAGAAACTCGCATTTTTATGACATGATCACATCTTCGCAAACAAATGACGGCAATATTGTTGCATATTGTTTACATATTACATACCCACTTTGAAGAGGGACAGACGCTTTTACTTATTTGAGTGTGTGCAGCGCATCTATGGTGCAATTGCATTACATATATGAAAAGTACTATTAAGATCCATTTCTAAGGATATGAAATGAACAATAATTGTGTCATGTAATCGTTATTAATAGTCCAAGACTGAGACGTAATGTCCTCACCGTTCCTGTAAATTTGATATGTATGCAAGTTAACGTCGAGCAACGAATAATAATTATTCTCTTGTTCCCATTGTTTCGATAATTTCGTTATGTCTGCCGACGGATACTAAAATAAAATAGAGCTGTATGTATGATATGTTTGATATACGAATTCGAATTAGATTCATTCGTTTGATCATGAAAAGTTTCATTATTTTTTTAAATGTTTCTTCCTTATTTAATGCCGACAGTTATGGGTTAAGTGAAAATATTTTTTATTCAATTCGGAACTGAAGCTAAGTGTTGCCGTCGCCAAAAATGAAAAGATAAATTGTTATAGTTCGAATTTTAATATTTGATTCCTATGGGTCTCACCGATACCACAACATGTATAATAAGGAGGTCAAAAAATGTAGATTGGTTTTTGTAACTATTATATTTTCCATTCGATCACTTGTACAGAATTTCCCTCCAAATTGAGCACAAGATTTCACATTATAAAAGAGGACATATATCGAAAATTTTATCTTAGTAAAAAGCAAAATTGCTATTATCTCTTCTCCCGGGATCGACAATTGTATCTGAAGGAATATATTAAATGCATAACATATAAAAAAATCTGAAAGTATTTAAGTAAATATTATAATGGTGATTTTTCTTCTTAAAGTTTTAGCGGTTAGTTTGTAATTTGAGTACGAAAATTTTCATTTCTTAGCATATTGAATCTGAATTTCGCGGATTTACGAACGACGATATATATAGATATATACGTACATGCACAAACAATATATACCTACAAATGTTATATACGATACCACTTAGAAGCATCAAAGGACTCTGCTTCAAAATGACAAGATAGGGAGGTACGCTTTACCTTAGTATGTTATTTAAGTTGAACTTAAATGAAAATAGGCGTTTTTGGTGTACACTTAGTAGACCGCACGTGTACATACCGTTTGAATGTTAATACATATTTGAAGCCAGGAATGCTGACATTTTAACATTTTGAAAGACTTGACAGACGGCTACATTTTTATGTCCTTTAATCTCGGTGTTAATAATATATATAATTAGATTAGTGAGAATACAAATCAAACGAAATGGAAAAAAAAATTAAAAAATATCCAATAATTCAATATATTTTGAAAAAAAAATGCTGGCGATAATATTAAATACATGTTCTAATTAATAGTAGTAACATAACAGAGAATATTCATATCAAAATTCAAACTATCTTAAACGATTTCAATATGTTGGAGCACTGTTGTTAAACAATATGACGTATTGAATATGAACTCGTACAAAAGTCTCCCTTATATGGTTTTGAATTTATCACTGACGTGCCACGTATTAAAAAACATCGTACTGATTTAGTCTGTTATATTATATTAAAATGTGACGATTAAACGAAACTTTCATTTTTGTTCATAAATAACTTAATTCGGTATTGTCGAAATAGATTTCAAATTTTGTTGAATATGATATATGGGACATTTTAATTGAGTTCCGAAGCAAATTCTTAAAACATTCCTTTTTCTGATTCTGACGGTAACTAAGGTAAAATGTATTTAGCTGATAGCTTTGATATTCTGAATATCCGTATAACGTATAACTAATTCTATGAGTTAATTCAGCGTTTATAAAGTTAAAAGACTCTATTAACACCTGCGGCACCGTAATAATAATTGATTGTGTACTCTAGGGGCCACCTGCTGGACGCGAACATTTCGTGCACACTTTAAATATTTTGACTACTAATTATAGTCGAAGACCTTAACTTCATTTTTATAAAAAAATCTTTCTTTGTCTATATTTCGTAAATTTCGTCACTCATCGAATCAATTTATAACTTTATTAGGGCTACCTTAGGGCTATCTTAGACTATCAATTGTCAACCGAAATCGTATTCTTTGGTTTGGTTCACTTTTTTTATTTAAACTCTCTCTTTATTTAAGTTATGTTAAGCCTTTCTATCTCATTTGTATCATTTATTGATTATTTAAAAGCTATCTGTGATCTTTCTTTAAAAGTTACAACCCGAGAGACTGGCTAGTCGTATTTAATAATTCTTTGTGTGATGGGCGAACTTTTAAATTTTACTATTTTTTGCTACAAAAGTTTGTAGTATTATAGTTGTTAAGTATTTTTATGAAAGAGACTGAAAACGTTTCAAACATTTCATTGTTATTTGACAAAATTTTCCACATTTTATCTAAGACATAATGATTTTTTTTTATAATTTTGCATATTATGTCATAGGTTCGAATGGTTCAGAATAGTTCGGTGTCTCCACTGGAGTCAGACAAGGTTGTGTTCCTGCTCTGTTCTTATTTATCGTACTCTTCGATTTTATTTTAAGAAAATCAATGCCACCAGACCGAAGAATAACTGTTGCCCCTACGGCAAAACTATGCGACTTCGAATGCGCAGATGGCGCTGCTATATTAGAAAACTTCGTCGTGACTACTCACAAAATAGCCGACAATTGGTTCAAAAATCAATTCGAAAAAGACAAGTTTTATGTGCAATCATACCTACCCAGATCCTGATTATCCTCTGACCTACTATGGACAGAGCATCTAGAATGTCGACAGTTTTAGATACCTTGGGGTACACATTACGGGAGATGGCACTTCACAAAATGAATTCGCTATTCGAATATGAATAGCTGGAGAAACTTTCAATTCCATGTTAAATGTCTGGGACTTCAAGATGCCTCAAAAGAGTCTGAACCTGACATGCCTCTTCCAACAGATTTTAAATGCTAAATATTATATTTGTAATGTATTCAGTGAAGTTACGAGGTGCGGGTATGACCTGAGAGAGCTCAATAATACCGGCGGACGACAGTGATTCTCGGAGGTGGCGTGCGGTGTCTTTATGCTCCACTTAGGGAACGGATATGAAAGTTTAAGAAAATTTTACCATTTATTATTCAATACAAAGAAAAAATAAATCAATTCAATTCGTCCCTTTCTTTTTTTTGATTGATTGTGAAATCAATAATTTTTCTAAGCTCAAAAAAAAATTGTCAGTGTTTTTTACTATTTTCATTATTATCAGGCAGACCATATTGTTTAGCTTATAAAAAGCGTTCTCACAAAATGGACGATATAATACAGACATATTATAATATTATGCAAATAGTTTCTGCGTTGGTGGTTAGAATATAAATAATTCCATTCGTTAGTATTATATAACTAAGAACCACATTTTTGTTATTAAAGGAATCATATACCTTCGTTAATTTGTCAATTTCGATTACGCAGTTTTGACTAAATAAACGTTACATCGGTGATATTTTTGTATAAAAGATAATAAAAAAAATTACTGCTTGATAAAAAGAAATTCAAATACAGGCAATCGCCAGCGAAAATCGACGTAAATTGTCTACAAAGAAATCGAAAAATCTTAAGTGAATATTTGTAAATTAAATGGACATCATTTCCGTCCGATTAACGATCCGCAAATACTGCAGAATAAATATTTACTATTTACTGCGGTAAAGTGTACATCTTTTAATATTATACGATGAATGACATGGCGATAAAGGTATTAAGCTGTATTAAGATAATCTTCTTCTTTTATCAGTGGAGACACTGACTTATATTGATTATTGTAAATATTTTAATTTTAAAATTTAGTTCACTAGCTGAAAATCTGAACATCAGCATTTTTCAGTTTCCGTTTTCATTCGAGTCCGTCCGCAGCCGGTTCATTCCAGTTTTGGATGCAAGTTTTTTAATTAAAATTTTTGACTGATGGTGCTTGATGGTTGATGGCAAGTTTTTTAGATCCGACTTGACATTTTCCGTCGGACCGGTATGAATTCGATGAAGTCTACATTTTTTTACGGCTTTAATTTCGGTACAATCTAAAAGCCGCAAGACATGTGAGCTCCACATGAAACAAACAATTGTTCCGCTTTCATCTGTATATAATCAATATTTTTAACAAAAATCAAACGACGTGTAACAAAGATGTGATAATAATGGTATAATAAACAAAACAAACAGTTTGCACTATATTAAACAAGATGTGTACCCTCGATTCATATTTACAATTGTTACAATATTATGAACTCGAAGTTGTCTACTGCTTACGTAAATTCACCAATGATTGGTATTCATCCCGCTCGCGTGACATCTTTGTCCGTCATTGATTTGATTTATTTTGCAGGGTAGATTATTATGGCTCTCCTCATACAATACTATAGCATAAGACAGCCGTAGTATCGATACCTCGGTTAAAGGAATGTCCAATTGTCCAAGAGTATTTCAACGTTTTTCATAAAATTTTTGAATACGTTAAAAAAGTCTCGTTCCTAAGGCATGTTAGAAAAAGATTCATGGCTTAAAAAGTGTCTGTAAAATATATTTTTTATTGATTTTTGAAATGTAATTTTTATACCATGTTCGCTTTGAAAGTGCTCCACTTGGATCTACACGGTATACAAATATACACTCTGACCGTGAATTATATGAAACTCCGCAATGTGAAGACATGTCTTGACAGATTATTTTTCATCCAAATGAATATCCAGTCCTGCATCTTTTGGATTTTTTTGATTTTACAAATGCGGGAATCGCACTTGCATTCCCCGGATTGCGAGGCGCACACGTTAACCTCTAAGCTACCGGGGAAACAGATGTATAAAATATCATTATATTTGTTTGATATAAGCGTACGCTTTCCGCTGACTGAGGAAACTTTTTTTCTTGTGCGATCATCCCGGTCTTTCACATCAGAAAACTGACAAGTAAATATTTTATCTGAACGAATCCTCTCAATAGATTCAACATGTACTTAATTTTAAATCGTAATAATCTTCAAAATATTAATTCAACCTCAATATATATTATAAAATTAAATTTTAATTACCTATATGGTACTGGCTAATTTCTTTTGCTTAATGCAACGTAATGGATTCCTTTTTAATTAATTAAATTTTCCCTAAAAATGATTACTCAATGTCATCAATCCAATTACTTAACAACAACTAAAAAGATGTTTTCACCAAACCAAAGACCGGCTCACAATTAATAATGAGAATTTTATTGATTGCATCGAATGGAAAATTAAACTCAATCTAGTAAAGCTACATAATTTATTTATTTACTTTATGAGGCATTATTAGTGACCAAGAAAAACATTATTCTTGACTTCGTTGTTTATTAAGTTTTGTAGAGTAGATAATAAAATATGTCAGTGAAACTGTCTGAAAACATTTAAGCGCTTTTTAGAATTATTTAATTTTAAATAAAGAGTCCGAAAAGAAAAGAAATATATAAAGACAAACATTTACTGTAATACGAGTATATGTAAATGTTTTTCTCAACAATAAATTACGCCATTCGTCGCAGCTCGATTCTGAGTCTTAGTAAATATTTATTATTAACATCAGGATAATGAATTTTAACATATTTTAATACATTTTATATTGTACGTATTTACTTTTGTAATTTGTTTCAAAGTGGAACATAACCAATATCAACGAAGATATCTTATAGTCACATGAAAAATCATCGGTTAGAAATGCTTGGAATTTTTGTTATTAATAAATAATTGTATTTCAAATATTATATTTACAATAAAGAACATCAAGAAAAATGTGATATTAATAGCATATAATCGTAATGCTCGCGATCCCTCAGCCCAAAATCGACGGCATTATAATATAAACTTTTAATACCTACTCTCATTTCGTCTCTTTGTTTTTTTAGAAACATATTTGCTTAATACTCTTATCTTCTTATGTAAAAGTGTAAATATGTATTCAAAGAATACTTTCTAGCGTCTACAAAAAGGAAAACGAATCTTAAATCATCCGACCGGAAATATATTCTTCGTGCGTAATTTAAAAAAATGTAATATTACAAATAAAATTACAAAATCCTTATTATATTTTTTTAATTGTGTGCTTTTTGAAGAGCAAACAATAATCGACTCTACATACAATCATTATCAATAAATAAAATAGGACATTGGACATTTTTTCCCTAGACATGTACATTTTTATCTCATCTTTGTCAAACACAGTTCAAATATATGTACAATATAATAATTTAATAAAAGTCGTAAAAATATATTCTTTTACCGTTTAAGTAGATATCTTACGATAAATATGAAATTCGAAAAATCTTCAAAAAGATAAAAATCTAAAATTACCGTCCGGAGATTTTCCTATCATCGTCAAGTTACTCACTTTGTTGAACGTGAAAAAGTAATGCGAAAGGAATCATGTTCTTCGTTATTATGTTTATCCTAAAACATACAAAGCCGTCATCAACAAATATTGTTTTACGTTCATACAGCTGTCTAATATTACTTTCGTAAACGGATCATTCAGGTGCTTTTTAATATTTTTTTAAGCTTAATAGTTAACCGATTATACAGTTAACCCTCTTATTGTTGAAGCGCAAATTAAATCAAATTTGATATCGCTAAATTAAAAAAAAAAAACGTTCAAATAGCGAAAAAAGCGAAAATAGATACAATATACAAATATTGAATATATTACAGGAGGTTCTGTTCCGAAATTGGGATCCGACAAATATTGACCGAAACTAAAGTAATATTGAACATTAAAGATCAAAGGTTATGATCATAAATCTAATATTAATCTATAATACATTATTAACCAATTGAAACCAGTTATTTATTAGAAACTTCATCTAGATTAATGTTAATGTTGTTCAAATCCTTTCAAAATATGGACAGAACTAATTGATTCAATCTTACAGCTAATCATGATTCGGTACACGAGTGCGATCGTAAGTGTTGTTTCAATCAGTAGGTATGTCTAATGTCCAATCGCATTTTTATCGCATATCCCACTGGAAGCGAATTTGGTTTTCAATATCTTTGTGACAGTGTTACGACATATTGAACAAACAATTTTATTGTGGCGATGGTATTTCCCGCCGTGCAGCAGTATTTGATATAAAAAAGTTTAACTTGCTTACAAGCATTTGGTTTCTAGATTAATATGAGTGTGGATAATTATTCTCATTATTCTTACGCGCAGCTACGAATACTACGACTGTTTTTTTTTTAATAGATTCAATCATTTAATAATATTCTCAAAGATATGAATGCATGATCGTTTCAATTTGTATATTCTATGCATACCAACTCCATATTTCAATTCTAATTTGTTTTTCGATATAATTTTTCTTATCATTAAAATTTTATCCTGACGAAAGAATTTCAATTTTTTTCAAAACTACCATTTTTTTCTATTAATATAAATGTATAATATTGGGACAATGTTATTTAATATCACAAACATAGTATTAGGTATAGCATGCGGCCGTTCAATAGCACCTACTGACCTTAATGCGATCTTTTTAAGTGCAACACAAACACCAAACCAATAGGTATCATATTATACACCTAGTGCAGAATGATTCACTCACGATTAAAAATAATATGGTAAAAATAAAATGTTGTACACGCCATGACAACATCAGTAAACATGGAATCGATCAGCGTGCAACGTCAATAGCACGATTAATTATATTATATTTTCAATAAAAATAACATCACCACCAAAGAATATATTTCAATCGATTCAAACGGAGTATGAAAATTTTCTATGATATTTAATATTCTTGTAATATGTCTAAAGCGAGTTTACGGTTACGAACAAACGATTCTTAAGACCGCGTTTGAAGATTGCGATTCCGTCATGTAAAAAATTATTAGGGCTCGTTAATATTGTAATTTTAAGCCGGAATTTAGGTATACCATAGGTATGTATCAACACTTTATTTCGTTTTTTTTTTCTTATTTTTATAAAAAATATGTTAAATAAAACTTATTTAGTAACATATTTAATCGATTACTTTCAAAACCTTATACCTGATTCATCGATTTGAATAATTGCTGCTATTTACGCTTTTACCGAGTGCGGCTTTTGGTGCTCAGATTTGTATTGTGTAACGCAAATTTTGTCCGCGCGATTGTCTTTTAAGACATCACCAGCAGAAGCTTCAGTAAGTAACCCAAAGCAAAGCCCAAAATAAAAATAAATCCCACTTAATGTCCATGTGCGTGTACAAGAAAATAAATTTCGCCGACAGTTTGCTCGTAAATCGATCGAATGCTCTTTTCAACGGCCACATTCTCTACTCTAGAATTAAAATGATTGCGGTTTTTTTCTTATTTTATTATTTGCCGTGGCATTTCACCATCAAAAGGTACTTCGTTATACACTCTTATATACTTATTTTTTCTGTCACCATAAGTCTTGACCGTACGGAGGTCCACATACTATTCCTTTTCTGGATCGGTCCACTGTTGAAATACATATGTTCTAGTGGCGGAGTGCACATAGCTTAATATAGAAAATAAAAAGTCATTAAAACATGGGAAATGGACTGCAGATAGGTCTAAAATATCGCGACTACCCAAATTCACGCGAAATTTGTAATTTCTTCAACACATGATTGTATAAAACAAACGTCTGTAATATGAAAAATAGTGAGTGCAGAGCATTACTTCGATAAACCATGCCACCCATCATCAAAGAAGTTGTCGCGTCCTAAAAACCTTGCGTGTTTTAAAAACGGCGCGCCCCGCCATCGGATAGTGCGAGTTCGATTCCCACATCTATCGGATACCCATTGAGTTGATCAAATGTATTCCAATTTTGGAGCGGATATCTTCACACTGCGCATATCCATATGCTCTACTTTAAGGGCGAATTTTTTTTTAAAAAACCTGCCGCTTTCCATATTATGAGAAGTAGTTTGTTTGTTTGTTGTTTAAATGTAATCAGACTTGAATGTATTATACTAATAAAACTTACTCTCGTCAAATCACTAAATTGAAATATGCTGTGTAGCGGATACCTGGATGAGAGAGACCCTTCGCAATACAGCAAAAGGCAGTGACTCGAAAACAAATTACGTGGCAATAAAAACCGAGTTTGATAAATAAATATATTAAGTGCTGTCGAATGCTGAAATGAAGATTTTAATATTCTGCTTTTTAGTCATTCAATGAGGTTATTAAATCGTATGCAAGAGAAGATGTTAAGTAAATGCCACCAATGTTCTCTCTTTTTTGTAATCGAGGACTCACTCAACGATGGTTAGTGTTAGTTAATTGTGAATTTTAGGTTATCTGAAAAAGTATGTTACGTTTAAAAAATTTTAAATATTCAAAATAGTGTACTTATTGAAAAACTTTTCAAATCTCTGGAATTAAAACGTGGAGGATTTTTTTACTCATATAAATTATTCATCCGTGAAATTTCGGTTGAACTGAATGCGTCCTCAGGGACCGTCGCGAAATTATACTGTCGGGCTGATTTTAAGCTGTGCGTCAATATAGGTCGTCGCACGTATAGATTACTTCTTTGATTTTAATACGAGCGTAGCATACTGACATCATATGTATATAATAATTATGTCAATTTGATCTGAGAATATCACAGACTTCTTATTAGTTCCACGAAGGCGAGGCACCGGCTTGTTTATGTATCAACTGTAATTATATATACATTACGTTCACTGAATAACTATGCTACTGTGTCATAATTTTCGTAAAATTGTGCGAATTATATTGATCACGGTAGGTATTCTATAAACGAGTGGTATGTTTATTTCCACTCCTCTTGATCCTCGCTTTATCTTTTATAGTGTACAAAACAAATTCTCCTCAAAATTTCAATTAGCCGCTCTATTTTTTTAAAATGGTTATTTTATATATAATATTATATTCCGATTATGTATATTTAAGGTACAAGTCAACATCGGTTTGCAGGGCAACGAAGTAATCCATACAACTCAGCCCGTACACAATGACCTATGTCGACTTTGATGTATAATATATTGAATAATAAAAACAGCACTGCCGTCCGACAGCTCGATCAGTATCGGCGCCGAAGCATGTGCAATTATCGACTCGGCCATCGTTGAAGGATGTCTTTTTCTTCTACCATGTTCGCTCCCTAAGTGGAGCATATGGACACCACGTGCCGCCTCCAAGAATC
>JAGVSQ010011062.1:0-12486 GCA_022683975.1 Rhyacophila evoluta
TGATTAAGACCAGGTGTAAGGACGGGGCGGGTGGATGGTGGGCACATTAGGTAGCGGACTTTCGGCCTTAACGGATACTCTCTCACCCGCATTAATCCATTATATCGTGGTTGTACTATATTCACTCCTATATGCTCCACTTAAATAGGGGATACGAGGTAGAGGTAGAGAGAAGAAGATTTTAAATTGCTTAGTATACGTTACTATTTAAACAGTATCAATGATTACAGCGCGTCAATAGCGTATCTTTCGGAACTCCAATATAAATAGTGTGAACACTTGTTCACGTCCGATAAACAAATACACATTGTACGAGAAAAATAAATGAACGGGGAAACGTATATTTAGGATTACGAGGAATCGCTTAGAGGAATTGTCACCTTTTCCGATTGTTTTAGATATGGAAATAGTTTTCTTATATATAAATCAAGGTACATAGAGTGATGATTTAATTATATGTAAATTTTGCCCTTCTTAGGTTTGGAATATACCCGTATTACACATCGTACACATATATAACATCGATTAATTATTTTTTCTTGTTACCGGGAATAACGGTTTATATTGAATCAGCGTTATTCGGGATTAAGCCGTGCCCTGTTTCAGTTATAATAAATGAATTCTTTAAAAAAAATGTATCACGAAGTGATGTTATCACTATTCAACTTTTATGAGATCCACGGTCTTGTCCTAACCCCGTTTGTATCTTCTTCCGATCGGTGGGATTCCGGCATCCTGGAAGACCGGCGGATACCATCGATAGATCGCACTCTAAGCGTAAGGGATGCTGGGAGGTGACAGTTTCCTGAAGACGCCATGCAACAGCTATATGCTTCATTACGTAAGCCTATGTAGCAGAATAAGAAGACGAAATTCATAATTCAATGTTCGATATTGAATTGTTAATAAAACTTTCACTGCAAGCATGAAAAACTATTGCTTAATATAATAATCAAATACTAGATTTCAATTATAATACATACTATGATTTTTTTAGATTATTTTCAATAGCCATTTCGTCTGTGACAATAATTTGCAAGCGTTTCGCGTATCATTTTAATATTTAACGCATCTGCTACCCGATAGATATACTAGCTGCAACGAGTCCTGTGAACCCGGCTTTAAAACGGGTCGATATTGTGACTATATCATATTTTGTATCTATATCGAAAGCACACTCAAATATTTATTCTCAAAGTGTACAGAACTCTTTTAGGTGTGCACTAGCTATAGTATTAAAGTGCGCAATGTTAATTGTTTAAAGTGATTTGGTCAGAAGACATTTCTTGGTAATCTCTTACTTAAATCACTTACTACTTATTATATAACTGTTCACTGTTTACCGACAGCTATTTGTCATATACGATAACATTATATTGAATAAATAACTAAGATATTAAATAATTGTTTCGATTACAAAGCAGATTATGAGGAGTACTAACTACTTTATGTGCCCACGATTCACCCGCCCCGTTCTTACGCCTAGTTTTTAATCAGGCGAATTCTGGACCTCTCGTATCGAGAGCTTACTTTTTTCTTTTACTTTAAACTTTTTTCGACGGGAATGTCCCGAGAATAAATAAAATTTAAAACTTGCCACGTATTCAAGTGTGCTGAATAGAAAGAAGTACATAGTATACAACTGATTAGTTTTGTGGGTCCCAGGTCCGCGGTTTATAGTGAAGACGATTAACATGGACGTGTCGTCTATTGGGCTGGTTCAAAGACACAAGAACCTTAGACAATGTCCCGAAAAAAAGCCTCCGTTGAAAAGAACAGCTAAAAGTTGTAACAATAAAAACTCTTAACCAAAATAATCCAATGGCGGGGAGGGATATTTAAAAAAAATGACTATTTTGTCCAGGCCACAGTTTTCTTAATACTGATTAAGCCACCGTAGATTACGTATTAACCCTTTGAAGAGTATTGACGTCCACGCACATCCGTGCGGCTTGTCGCCTTATTTTCAAAATCGTTCTTTTATTTTTAAATAAAAGGTTATTATTTCTTTTGATATTTACACTAGATGACTATATAGATCTTTCATTGGTATGTAGAAGTTATTAAAATCAGAAAAAAAATACGTAAAAATTACGAAAAAAAGTGAGCTTGCAGGATTGAAAGAATCCCTTGTGCTTTTTCTATAATTAATATGATTTGCAAAAAAATGAAAGATTATTTATATTTCTGTTCACAGAAACCTATAGATCAGTTCTGTGGGCTTAAATTTGTTCTCAAGTGCTTCTTTGATTCCGAAATGAGAGTGGGCCGCATGTGTTAATGTTATACACATTCTTACCAATTTGGAAAAACTCTTGCATTGTTTATAAATCGGCATCTACAATTCGATTGATTTTATGACATCAGTTGAATTGATAGTAGTGAAAGATTTTAGTGTTAAAAACGTGTGTGCACAAAAAATTAACTCACTAATGAAAAAGTTAATGACACGGCGTAGTTCATGTTTCTGCTAGGGTAATAAAAGTCATTAGGTCTGCAATACACGTCTCTAACGAAGTGTTATTTCGATCAGTTGAAATCGACTACAAAAACATCTCATTTGTATTCCAGCACTAGTATTTCGAACTTGTGATAACATCATTTCAAACCCCGATAAATACCCTCCCTTGTATCGTGTATCTTTCATCGATATTCCGTACATATTTCAATATTCAATTAAAACTAATTCCATCGGTTTAGTTCGCGAAACAATTTCTTGCTGGATTCCGCAAATTCATTCAACTTATATATATATATATATAGTCGGGATTCTTGTGTAAAAGCAATTGCGGCCCGCGAATAGCTCTCGGATAATTTACATTCCGGACGTATTTTTTTTTCTTTTTTTGGCTACTGTGTAGTTAAAATTCGAGGCTTTTAAAGAGTGGGCTGAATCGAAAATAAAAGGTTTATTAATTTACTTAGTGAAGAGGCAATTCGTTCGCATCGGTTTCCCGCTAGAAATGGGTCTGATTTAATTTGATTTGTCGAGTGCGAAGTCTGCCGAGTGACGCGAATAAAGTAAAGTGACTTTACTGTGTAACAATTAGAATATATACCGCCAAATCTTTTGAAGTTTTGTAGAACAAACAAATGAAATTCTTCCTGTATATTTAAATTTTATTAATTTGCTTACTACAGGGTTGTTTGTGACACCATTGTAAGAACAATAATAATGTTCTTGCTCACTCACTTATTTATAGCTATTTAGAATACCTGATTCCGACGATTTGCTGCTGTCGCTCTGCCGCCGCGGAATCGATCGTAGCTTCGGCCTATATTTACATTATAATAGCATCGCGATTAGATCTGCACGTTAGTTTATACTCTGCTAAACACGTTCATTAAGCATAATGACTTGTTCAACATTTGTAAATCGTTCTTTTTTCTTTTCCTGTTGGAACTACCTTAATATAAATTACCCAGTATTTTAAATGTAAATATTTAAATACTATCTAGAATGTATTCGGCGGAGTTTTATGCAAGTATGACGTGGGAAGGGGTAAGAATACTGGCAGGCGACTGGGATTCTTGGAGGCGGCACGCGGTGTCCGTATGCTCCACTTAGGGAACGAATATGGAATAATAATATATTTATTATATTATAGAAAACGTAATTCAAGCTTTCGCGACGTATTTAATCAGAATCTCAACCTGTTTTATAAGTTGATATTAGTATTAATCTTACATAGTTACTTTAGTGACTTATACTCGACGGGCAACTCACGTTCCAGATAATTCATTATCTTACACAATATCATAATAATCATATTATACTTATGTTAGTTTATCCATTATTCAAATTTGAGCATATTAACTTCTAATATATTATTTTTAACGTCGTTATAGCAGCATATATAATAAATATTATATTTATATAATTTCGGCAAACAATATATGAAATTTTTCCGTTAATATTTTTTTGTATAAACCCATTAAGACAAGGTTTACTTTTTTAATATAATATAAATAGCAAATAATCGGATAGTTTTTCGATAAATGTATACTGTCGGCTTAGGTTAGGTTATGAATTATTTATTTAATTTTACATGGTACAAAACATCACAAATTATTAATTTAAAGCCAACAACAAAAATGATGACAAAGAGAATAAATTTGTTCCATTCTAAATATATTAGAAGAAAATTAATGAAATATAACAAGGAATAACAGTAAGACATAAATACAATCAATGTAAAAAAAAATCTAAAAGAGTGGGCCTCATATTTTTTGTTTATATCGAAGAAGAAAAAGGACGTAACCTTCAATTTTTCAAACTAGCGTTATTCGATAATCAGGATGTATACAATTTAATAAACGTTTTATTAAAAGGATATAAACTAAAAATGCCAAATCACTGAATCAATTTAGCTTTTAAGGTTGATAACACGATGGCCTGTAAAATTTACAAACAGGAAAAAGAGCTTCCAACTAATCAATTTTATTGGTTTTTCTTAAATAACTTATTAAATTAATATTGTATTGAGTAAATAAAACACCGATTTTAGTATTCACGCACTTCAAGGGTGTGTCTATGTAATGTTTTGACTTTGGCTCGAAATCATTAAATAAAAATCATTTGTGCCTCCTGTAAAATTTGTTATACGTGGGTTGCGTTCTTCTTCCTTTCCACAGTCGATATAATAAATAGCGAAATTCTATTAACGTGTAAAACTGTAGTTTAATCATGCAACCCTTCTAATAGCGTAAGTTTTATAAATAATTGTACACTACCCTACAATAATTATGAGGACGGTTTTGTTTATTAATATTTTAGATACATTATTTATAACTTTCACCCTTAATCACTTTACAAATGGGCGTTGCTAACTTCTCGCTGCCACCACGATCTTTATTGTCTTGGAAATTTGCTAAAAATTTACATATAGTGTTTAAATCTCTCAACAGACAAAATACTTCGTGCTAGTTGAATTACGAATTGAAGCTAAAATTATTTTAATTAATTTTATAATAATATTTTGTGCTGAAGAAATTAGCAGTCATTCTTTCAGTTTTTTTTCGCAACTGACATGGTGAATCAACAGAGACTCGGAGGGAAAATTTTGTTTATTTCAATGGAGGTACTGGCTGGAAAATCAATACCGGTGTTGCCACTCTTGGTGGTGGCTGCCGGCGTACACGAACTCCACAAACAGCTGCAATAAAATTTCACGACTTTATGACTGGCAATTTGTGGAAATGTACTCGTTTTTACAGTGTCTATGTTTCATTCTGTATATATTGTCTATGACAGAGCGACACGTTTTACAAAATGTCAAAATATTCTTGTATCGATTCCGGCTTTTATCTGTTTCTGTAACTAAACATGTTACACTTTTTTTTATATTGTCCCAACGCCAATTTCTCGTATTTCATAGCCAATTTTTTTATACCATGTTCGCTCCCAAAGTAGAGCATATAAATCTACGCAGTCTGAAGATATTCACTTCGAAAGTGGAGTATATGAATATCCGCAATGTGAAAACGCCTTGACAGAGTATTTTTCACGAGAATTGCTCAACCCAATGAGGCATCCAGCCGTGCATTTTTTTGATTTTTTCTCAAGATTGCTAGGCGTACACCTGCCAACTACGCTACGGGAGACGCGTCATTCAATTTACTATAATTTTTCAGCATTTGTGCCTGTGCACGTACATTTTATTTTATTTTTCATTTAAATTTTTGTATCTAAATACTTTCACCATATCGAGTGCTGACGTTTTGAATGTTTAATAATCCCCAAAAAGGTTTTTTTAGGCATTCACAAGCAACTAGATCTGCCAGGCTGTACTCCAGTATTAATTTCGAGTTAGTATGATGCCTCTCGAAATGTTTAACTTTTTTATGGTTCATATATAATATATCGACTGTTAAAAAGGAAAAGGACGTAATCCACACGGAACAAATTTTACAGGAACCACAAAAAAACGTCTATTTAATAATTTTAGACAAAACTATATTGAATATACACGTTGAAGCGCATAAAGACTAAAACTGGTGTTTTATTAATCCAATCTGATATTAATTTAATAAGTTATTTAAGAAAAATCAATAAAACTGATGTGGCGGAAATTCTTTTTTTAAAGTTAAGTACTAATTCGGCATTCGCAGCTTACATATTTTTGATAGAACGTCCTTTTTGCTTTTTACATGATAATATGTGCGTTCAATAAATGATTTTATCAAGATAGTTTAAATCTGCAGTTAGTATTTTATATAAGATAAAAAGAGAAAAGTAAATTTTGCTTATACAAGATTTATATTTACGTGTGTTGAACGAAATTTATCTCTAAAGACATTCAACATTTCGGTTAAAACTCGCGTGATACCGAGTACATACGCCCCAGAGAATGAAAATAAACCAATTTTGTTTGATACCTCTGCGCCATCACGTGCCTTTTGTTTCTCCCTATTTCTTCTTCTATCCTTTCTACCCCGTTTTCTTTTTACTCCAAATTACTATCACCCCGCGGAATTCGTTTGTGATGTCCTAATTTAAGAAGCGGGCGCTGCGATCTCTGTGTGGAATGCATAAGTATATCAAGACCAGGATACACAAGCGCAGTTCGAGGCTATCGGTATGGTGGTTTTAAGCTTGGCACTTATCGACACAAGATATATATTTTTTCATACCATGTAAGCTCCCAAAGTCGACCATATGGACCTGTGTGAAGATATGCAGTCCGAAAGTAGAGTATACGGATCTCTGCAATATGAAGAGAGATTATTTTTACGAGAATTGCTTGTTAGAGAATTACTCAACCTAATGGGCATCCAGTCCTACACTTTTGGATTGCTAGGCGCGCACTTTGCCAACTACGCTAACCGGGGAGACATTACGATATTGAGATGTACAAGATATTAAGTTTATAAAATGTTTACATTGCTTTTTTACCATGTCTACCCCAAAAGATAAGAAAAGAACGCATATGGATTTCAATATTGTGAAAATGACCACTCCATAAAATGTAGTATATGGGTCTGCACGTTGTGAAGATTTATTGTCGCTATAGGATTGGTTTATCGAATATCCCACGCTGGGTGATTTGAAAAATAAATCGTCTTCCAATTAATTAGATAGTCAATACTACAATATATTATATACTGTAATTCTATTTTTCCATAATACAGTAAAAGTAGCTCAGACACCTTTACGAATTTATTTGTATGTATTTAAATGAATTTTGTTTTCATCTTCTGAACATTTTACAATTGGTCTATTTGACAAATCAATCCTAAAGAAATGTTATGTTGATAGATTTTTTAATGTATTTTTACGTGATAATGCAAGATGCAATCGATTGGGTGTGTATGTAATTTACACTAAGTAAACATACTTTGTCTCTGATTTAGCGTAGAGGTTAGCATGCGCGTCTAGCGATTCGGGGAATGTGGGTTCGATCCTCACATCTGTCGGATTTTTAAAAATTAAAAAATTCAGGACTGGTTGAGTTGAGCAATTAATTGTCTGACAAACAATTCTCGTGTAAAAAAGACGTCTTCACATTGCGGAGATTCAAAAGCTCCAGTGTCGGAGTGAATATATTCATATTGTGTAAATCTATATGCTCCATTTTGGTGAATGATATAAAAAGGATACTTTAACATATATTTTATTTAACTACAAACTTTTTTTGCATGGTCGATCAAAAAGCTAGTCGTGACGCAGGGTGAGTGTTTAATTCTCGTTGTTGAAGTAAGTTTTTTTTTTTTTTTAAATTCGAGTGATTAGTTGTTAACCGATATTTATAGTATATAATCTCCAAAGATAAATATTTATGCTGCAGAGATTTACTTGCCCCACATTCGGACCAGACATGATACAAAAAACGTACATATTAGCCATTCAAATTATGCATATTTGCGGCTGTTTAAATTCGAATTTAAGATAAAAACGATTAAATTATGCTCATATATATTCATACTTATTTAAAGCTGCAAATTTTTTGTGTATAATTACGTATGTTTTTTGAGACCTTGATGAAATGCCCGTAGAAACCAGTTTTAGATGATTATGTTTTGATAGAATCAACATAGAACTGTGCAGTTTTTCAAGTCGTCGTCATTGTTTAGAATGTTTACATCAATGATAACAACTTCGCAAATACAACAAAAATTTGCATTTATTGCGTTTTGATTATGAAACCGTCACGTTATGAGGTTCGGCTCATTTGAAATCTTGCTCTATTGTATTGTTTAAAATCATTGGCTAATTAAAACCAGTGACATATTGTTGCATCATGTACTGTATCATTGTGACAACTCATAGTTATTGTATTATATCGAAAAAACTTTCCAAGAAAATTTGCCTATTCCATTGGGCTTTGAGACCGACACTGGAAAATATATAACTCCGGTATTTTTTTTTCAGATCTAGGAAAAGTGTGAATCGTGTTTTTTTTTTGTATCGATATAATCACAAAAAAAGCAAAACAATGAGATTTCACACATTCCTGTTAATTTTTTAATGATATAGTAAATATGCTCTTTAAGCCGTCGACTTCGCATAATGAATGCATGTTAAAAATGTTTGAAATGTCCAAGAGAAACTTCTTTAAATATTACTTGACGAGAGTGTTAATAATTAAGATTCGAAGCCTTATTTAAGTCTTTGATACTAGATAAAAGAGACTCGTAAGGGTGTGAACTTTTTTTGCAAAGCTACCTGTCAACATTAGTACCAATTCATTTAGGTTTCTTTAATATGTGTAGTGTGTATACAGCCTTTCCTGTAAGACTGGTCCTGAATAATGAATGCGAATAGTGCCAGCGTTGAAACAATCCCATAAATATTACTATCGCCGATAAGAGGCTGTCGGCCTCTCTAACGTTTGAG
The DNA here is from genome assembly GCA_022683975.1 of Rhyacophila evoluta. Classification (NCBI taxonomy): domain Eukaryota; kingdom Metazoa; phylum Arthropoda; class Insecta; order Trichoptera; family Rhyacophilidae; genus Rhyacophila; species Rhyacophila evoluta. The sequence continues at coordinate 8,837 of JAGVSQ010011062.1, forward strand.
ATTGTATTGTGGGTATACTGGTAGACGACCTTAACAAATACACGGTTTCTATTCATGTACACCGTATGCTAAAAAATCTGTGTTTTTTTACGTCAAGCGATGTTGATGTTATCTGTTAACCCTTAGGGGTTGTAAGTCCGGAAGTCACAATTCTATTATTATTCATGGGAGTTAAAATATAAAAATCTTTTTTTACGACATTTCTAGATGGCTCGTCCAATTACATATTTTTTATCGAATGCTGATTTTTTGATCTTGGGATTTGCGTTTTTTTTTTTGTAAAATGTCCCACAAAAATAACGTCATGCTAAATAGAATTTAAGACGTGGGATGTTAACCCTTTTTTTCACCAGTTATGCTACAATGTTATATAAAAATACAAAATATATTCGTATAGTCTGTCACGCTTAAGTCTCCCCAGTGTGTTAGCGTTATTTCGACAAAGTTTTATTTCATAAGCTTCTTTCGTGTTCATGATTCCGAGGTTTATTGGGGCGTGTAATTCGAAAGTGAACTTATTCCACTGTGCCAAAATTTAAAGGTGAATATTTTGAACAAGTATTTTTTTGTATAAAATAGCCCAATAGCATGTAAACCAGTTGATAAAATCATTTTTAAATGCACCGAAAACATATTTTTTCATGACAGGAATTCACCAAACATCTGATTCCTGTATAATATAATATTGAATTGATACTCTTCGAAAAATTACGAGAAAGGCCCACAGCTAATATAGTTCTGTTAACATTTTTATACCATGTTCGCTCCCAAAGTGGAGCATATGAATCTACACAGTCTGAAGATATCCACTACGAAAGTGGAGTATATAGATCTTCACAGTGTGAAGACGTCTTGATAGATTGTTTTTCACGAGATTTTTTTGTCAGACAATTACTCAACCCAATGGGGTATCCGGTCCTGCATTTTCGAATTTTTAAAATCCGACAGATGGGAAATCGAACCCGCATCCCCCGGATCGCTAAGCGCGCATGCTACCGACTACGCTACCGGGGAGAACAAAACAAAAAATAATATACATTGAAAATCATGCTATATGATAAGTTCATACAAAAAATAAATATTCTCCTTTGAATATCAATTTGGCTTATGACACTAGAATGTACTGTGCCTAATTCTCCACACTTCACCCACCCATGGATCCACATATCGCAATAGATTCTCACTTTGATGCTTTCGACATACGTTTTTAATCACTGTTGTATGGATATCTTTACAACGTTTTATTATTGACATAATGCATTGTAACACACAGTTGTCAGATGTATAATACCGTTTGGATTTTGACTTAAAATGTCACTTCCCGCAGTCATATTTTCAAGATTTTTGAGTTTCTGTATAATTTGTATTCTGTTATATATGCATGTTGTAAATGAAAAATTACAATTTAAAAACGTATCTACGTACATCTAGTGAGTAAAAATATATTTTTTGGAGCCCTGTCCGTTGCTTCAATATATGTTAGAAAGTGCTGGTTGCAGTAGCCATTCGCAAAAAAGCCATTCGAACTTCTTATCTTTTCCAATCTCCATTCATATAAAGTTCAATTTAACCTTTAACCAAATTTCCTTAGCCTCCGAGGCGGTCTTGCATTTTCATTTTCGAGTTAATTTTTCTCCACGCGAAACGTTGGATACTCACTCAAAAGGATTGGGCGAAACTTTTCCCGGAGCACTCCAAAGTTTGTTAAGGTACTTAGTGTTTTTTAGGACTCCTTAAAGCTGCCCTTTAACACGGCCTTTCTGAACGTGTGTTTATTCTATAGGCTGCCTAACAAGCGTTACAGAAATACATTTAATAAAACTTTGCCGAGTTTATGAAAGTTTACGTAAATATTAACAAGACTTGTTTGTCTTCGTGTCTATTCGGTGCTTTCACCGCACTTGTTGTCTTGGAAAACAATGAATACATTTTTGCGACGCCGTTCTTAATTGATTCTTACCCGTTCGTTGCATATGGTGCAAATCGTTTTCTAACAGTCATCCCTTTGCAAAAGTATGAATTAAACAAGATGTTCTTTAAGAGTTAGTGTAAGGCCGCGCGGAGGATAGCAGAACGACCGCGTCATAGCGACCGTAACTGAGATGCGCAATAGCTTTTAATAGGTGAGTGAGCAAGTGAGCATGTTCGGCAGCGCGTCAGTCACAAAAACTCGCTCACTCACATATTTATAGCTATTTTGCACCTGTTTCAGTGGTTTTGTCGCCGCGACGTCTATCGTACCCGCAGTCTAATTCAGCATAGTTTATTTCCCTTTACCTTCCGCTACTTATCAACACCCGTTATGCGGCCTTAAACCTTGACGTAGCGAATGTGAGACGCTTTTCAAATTGCCAGAAGTATCTTCCCAATACCATGCTGTGCGTGTGTGATTCATCTTAATTAATTGAGTCATGTTAATAGCTATCCTTGCTGAGAAGATGCCTTGTCGCTCGCCGTAAGATTTCGCATTTTTTTTTAAAGCTAGAAAATTGTCTTTCATATAAACTGAACCGGTCCGATGTGATGAATGTATTTATAGGTTCATTATAAATTGAGATCGTGAATGAATAGCTTGTGTAATGACTGTTCGATAAAGCTACAATGTAGGACCCTTGTTGTCTCGTCTCGATCCATTGATTTCGGCCGGCGCTTGTTGCCGTAGTGTTTCGGTCGTAATTTGAGAGCTCTCGCGACGTAACGTATCCGTCTATTGTGAGTTTACCTCAGTTCCTGCGCTGTTTGTGTACCTGTTCGTAAAATCGATACAAAGGCATTGAACCGCGATCGCTGATGGCTTTGCGGACGTACCGAGTGCGGTCATTCGAGCCGTAAACCTCCGGTCGAGCGTAATGCGACCTGGCTTATTCGCCAACTTGCAGCATGGTACCATTTCTCTCAGTCTTATAACCATACTAGCTTTATTTACCCGCTATATGTCGCATCGAAAAGAAGTACAGACATAAGTCTAAATATGGCTCTTGTGCGTTATAAATGTGGTTAAACCAAGTTTTCCCCTCTGCCATAAGTGAACATTGAAGTATCTTCAGACAATTTATTTAACGGGACATCCTAAAATTTAAATATTCTTTTAAGCGAATTGAGTAAAATATAAGGAAGAATATGGCAGTATGATACGTGTCGTATAGTTCTTATCTACCATAAGTGCACTGCAAATTTGAACTAAATATGAGGTTTTATGTTAGTCTCTATTTGAGATCATAATGAAAGGTCGATAAGTTCCCAACGGCAAAAAAAGTTTTAAATATTTAAAGATTAACAAATCCTATCTACCAAAGTATACTTATGATAGATAGGAACTAGACGACTCATTTAGTCTACGCCCTTCTGCTTTTAAAGACCTTTCGATAACAATAAAAATTAATACTGTAAAGTCATCGGGATCGAAAAGTTTGTTTTTGCTCACTTGAAATCAGCCGATTTCGACATACGACAGTGTTTTTCTGGGTGTGCGATTTATATTAAAAAACTTAATTTATTCAAATTAACTTAATTCATCATGTTGTTTGCAAATGTATGTCAGTATTTGGTAATATACAGTACTTTTAATTTCTCGTTTACCATATTTATTTTCTCCATATTTATTTTACTTAATACATGTTGTAATATCACAAATTATAAGTTTAATACAT
>JAGVSQ010011063.1:0-12485 GCA_022683975.1 Rhyacophila evoluta
CCCAAGTTCGAAACAAAAAGGGACTCGGGCAACGCCGGGTACTGATCAGCTAGTAAATAATAAACGCGGGACGAAGGTATATTGTGAGATAATATCAAAGCATTTTAATTTAAAAAATAATGCTTAAATTATAACTGTTTATAATTTTTACCGTTATTGTAATGTATGTATTATATCATTAATTATTTTCGCTATAAATTTCATACAAATTAATTTTAGTGCAGCTTAAAAAAAAGCATTTTCTTATCACAAAAAATATTTAATCTTTATTTGTTCCCAACTTGAACAATTGTTGTCGAACATATCAATACAAACTTCATACATTAAATGCAGTTATTAATGAGAAAGATTATTACGATTAACTACTCAAGTATTTATTTTAGACTCGTTTCATATGGCACTTTTTGAAATAGTTTATTCAGTGGGTTAACATATTAAATAAAATAGATTATTTTGCATATATTATATACACCATAGTGTATTACTGATTAGTTGAAATCTGTATATTGATGTGCACAAAATTAATTATCTCATTGATATAAATCTTTATAAAAAAATGCATCAGGTATTCTAATATAAAAATACAACAAGCATCTTATAAATATATCTATTAATTGTTTTCAAATATGTATATATATATTTTAAATATTTCTTTCTCAAGAATCACACTATTGTTAATGTTTGTCATACATTCTGATCACTTTGAATACAATCAACAAGACATTTTAAAAAAAACAATGAGTACATAAGAAAGTAATACGTACGATTGAAGAGTATTTAATTTTTTATCTACTGAGAGACTTGCGCAGTATTTTTTTACTTATCTTAATTTAGAGTGATAGTCTTTTCAAATTTCTTCTTTATCACAACAAAAAATGATAATGAAAAGCATTCTCCACTGAACGGAAAAAAGGAGAGAAAAAAGCCGATTACAGTTTACTTTCAGCAGTAAGTACGTGGTACTTCATTGTCAAAAGCAAACAATTTGGTTTCACGTTCGCATAATTTTTAATGGAATTCCGCTTTGAAAAATCATTTTACTTTCATTCAGTGTACGTGAGTAATAACCTCTATCTACTATGTTCACATTGTTGATTTTTTATACCCTAAATTTGTAATTGCAAGTAGCCATTTTAATTCACTTAATATTTGATTATTACCTGGCATGATCATAATTGAGAAATTGAGTTATTTAAAATCCAATACCGCGTTAGAGTAATTAGTATTTTGAAATTGAAATACCGATTTGAAACAATTTTTTTTTTTGTATACTATTTTGTCATTTTTGTGTAAAATTGTGCATTATTTCGCGCACACTTGCTTCCGACAACGCAATGTAATAAATATGCTTAAATGCCTAAAAAATTTCGTTTGTATTGATATTTATTACTTTTTACTTTGAGAAAAGAACTATACGTCACACATTAAATTGCTTTCCTTTTAAGTTATCCGAAGCATTCTAATCCTTTAATTCCATGATATAAGTAAACTAAAAAGTTAATAATAAAGACATTTTCTCTCACTAAATAGAACGAGAAGGTCTCTTCTCAAGGAGGTTCGTATTCAACAGAGCTTATATTAGTTATAATAAAATCATGCACACTTCAGTACACGACAACCAAGGCCTCGAGAGGCTATTGATGAGATTCTTCTGGTAGAAAAACTCACGTTTGCCATGCTACAGTATAAACTGGGCGTAGTAAGAGACAAAGGGGGATGCTGGTGGAGACGAATTTGTTTTAATATCTGATACTTGCAATAATTTGAACACTCCATAGTGATTATATTAATCTAAGTGACTTAGACTTGATCTCACCCAAATGGACGATATGTTCGTAGGCTATAGCGTGCCTTTCTCAAACCAGTGTATGATGATTTTATCTAACGTTTCCCTAAATCGCTAAAGATTTAATGACAATAAAAGCTTTTCTTTTGATGGCGTTATTGAGGGATTATTTTTCACTCATAATCCCGATATAATCTGAATTAATGCAAAATGCTTCTCTCTGTTTATTCAAAAATCAAATATCGCGCGCGTACGTGACTCGAATATTGTGAAATGTTGGTAGCATTTATTTTGTACTGCATTGATTTAAAATTGCTACCTTCAAGACGCATCGCTAAATAATGTAGTGATCCTATCAGGTAGATGCTTATCGGAATACGCCTTACATTATCAATACTTTAAACTCATTTCAAATTTATATCAAAATATAATTTAAAATATCCTTCAAAGCTATTCTGTTAAATTAAAATTCAATTTCATCCACAGCATTTATTAAAGCCTTCTGTAAAGGCTTTTTTCCAACTTAGATCGGGCTTATTTCTACATATCAGTTCGTTTAGTATAGGTTCATGGAAAAACATAGGCAATATTATAATTCAATATATTTATTGTATCGCCAACACAATCCAAAGGTTTATTATGAAACTTGAAGAATTAGATCGCATTCAAAATTACCATTTTGGATGCATCCTATTTCTTTGGCCCTTTTCGATATTACTGTTCGTATTTTTATGATATGATAATATATTTTTTAAATCCAGTTTTTCTTAAATCTACAACCACCCATTAACTCTAACAATATTTATATAATCAATATTGCAATCATTTTATTGATTTAATCGATTTGATCTGTGCACGAAAGTTATATTTTTCTATTACTAATTGCTTTTCTTCTCTTTTACCCACAGGACCTCCAATCAGAGATAGAAACCCATCGCGATGTATATGCTTCTCTCAACGGTACTGGACGTAAACTCCTGGGATCTTTGGCTTCCCAGGAGGATGCCGTCATGCTTCAAAGGCGGCTGGACGAGATGAATCAGCGATGGCATCATCTCAAATCCAAGAGTATGGCTATAAGGTAATTAATTTTCTGTTATATTTGATTACTTTTATTTAACTAGCGGGACTTATGTACCACTTCGATAAACTATATATATATATATATATACACATCGACATATCTAATTTTCTATAATACTTACACCTAACATTTTTTTTCGAATTCAAAATATACATCTGTATGTTTATTGTTCGAATACTGTATTATTTATATCATCTATCGTATGTATTATAATAATCCAATTGGATTGACAGTTGAACGCTTAGACCCTTGTTATTTTATTAATGCAACACTTCGCGCTAAGATTAGTGAGCTATCTTGCCCGTCTCATAACCGATAAATATAATATCCTCTCACCTTTCAGTCTAACCCTGTTGCCCTCATGTTTATATTTAACAGCATTATTTCACCGTTCCTATTCTTGGCTTCATACCAAAATTGAACGTTAACGAATTCTCAGTATATCATAATTGTAAATAATACTATCCACTGATTAAATTGTTCTTGTCTACATTATCATTTGGCGATTTCAAGTATTACCATGGTAACCAAAGTTTTTTACCAAACGTTTTAACTTCATTATTAAACGCGCTAAACTTCATCTTTCATTTTAAGTCGATGTTAAATAAATTGACACAACATAACACAAAATTTTCCGCTCATTTTTTAAATTATAAATAAGTAAACAACACTCGTATAATTCTAATTGTGTCCTTTAAAAAGTAGTTATCTCTGCGGAACTTTTAGAATGTAGCCAGCTACATATAAAAAAATGTAGTACTGTTATACCAATGCGGTGAGCAATCGGTTATCAACGCATTCTCGTAAAAACATCCACTATTTTTCAAGATAAGTCAACTTACAATCATACCATATTCTCCACTTTCAGAGTTACAAAAAAAAATATTAATCATTCAAAAATAATTTAGAAATTTCCTCTGTGATTCATAGTACTAGAATACTATACTTGCTCTTATAACATAATATTGTTCGCTCCTAAAGTGGAGCATATGAATCCACACAGTGTGAAAAAATCCACTCCGAAAGTGGAGTATATGGATCTCCGCAATGTGAAGACGTCTTGACAGATAATTTTTTTCACGAGAATCGTTTGTCAGACAATTACTCAACTCAGTGGGCATCGAGTCCTGCATTTTCAGATTTTTGAAAATCCAACCAGATGTGGAATCGAACTCGCATTCCCCGGATCGCTAGGCGCGTACGCTACTGAGTACACTAACCGGGGAGACATAGATAGATAATATAATATATTTACACTATATTAGACAATAATATATTCAGGTTTAATTTTCTATGAATTTTTTAAAAATATTTTCTGCAGTAGGAAAAAATACTGAAAAAAATAGAGAATGCCTAGAAAATGCCTTATCAGTATAATGTTTAACCTTAGTAGTCTCACGATGAATGTCATACTTTAAAGAAATCTCTTCATGTTTGATATTACTTCCTTTTCTATGGGCACAGCCAAAGAAATCTGCCGCGAAATTATTCACCTGCCCTTCTTCATTTTATTTAAGCTGACGAGCTAAATACCCATCAAGCAAAATCACAGTTAATGTGAGATGTCGGATGACTGCCGCTTTGAATTTGCCATTTCGCAGGGTTTCGACTTTATATGCAAGAGATGTGGTTTTATGGCATATTTAAATATTACTTCATTCAAAATCCAGTCAAAATTGTCATCATTTCGAGTATTCACATTAATGCTAGACAAAATCTGGCGTTTTATTTACCTTTCTTCCAATTTTCATTTAAAATGACGCCAGTTTTGTAGAAATTGATGGCTATAAAACCTTAAAAGTGGCTGAGAAATTAGCGTGCGTGATTTGGGAACAGAGTTTGTGGTTTCAAACTTACTTCTAATGCATTATTATAAATCCAAACATGTAAGACTGAATGCTCAATGGATTGAATACTTAGCTGATAATCAATCCTCGTGAAAAATATCTTAAGATGCAGACACTATATTTCTGGAGTAGAAAGCTTCACGATATTGATATCCATATGCTCCACTTTTGAAGCGGACGTAGTATAAATATATGCCAAGTGTTTGCTCTTAACATGGAGCATATGGATCTACACCGTGTGAAGATATCCACTCCGAAAGAGGAGTATATGGATCTCCGCAATGTGAAGATGCCTTGACAGATTATTTTTCACGAGAATTGTTTGTCAGACAATTAATGGGTATCCGGTTCTGCATTTTTTGGATTTTTAAAATTCGATAGATGGGGATTCGAACCCGCATACCCCGGATCGCTAGGCGCACACGCTCTACTGACTACTAAAAATGAATTCTATATTGTACAATATATCGCTTGTAATAGAGCAACAACTCGTATGCCACATAGCAAAAATATATAAAAGATAAAAATAAATCTCCATAATTACTGTATAAAAATAAAATTCTGTATTTTTACCACAAAAGATTTGGTAATTTAACAGTGACATAAAACATTGTGGATTTTGATGTAAAATATTGTTAGAAAGAACTTTTCATCCCTATTCGTGTTGTATACGAGGTATTGCTTTGTTATCAGCATTATTCTTCAAATGATTTTAAATATTTACACAAATTTTTGTACATTTTTTGTACACTTTGTGTATAAATTTCGTGTTCGATTCGTAAACAATTTAATAATTTTGCAGGCTATCTTTACAGCAGACTGTTAGATGTTATAGTAACTTTCAATTTCATCTTTTCTTTCGAACGCCTGTCAAAGTCACCATTTTTTCAAAAAAAAAAAAAAACATCGCACAAGATAACAATATTTCCGTTATATTTATTCCAATCGTCGTATTGAAAATAATATCATCTTTCTATTATTTCAGTTTGTGTTCATGTTATACATTTGACATAAATATAATATTACGTGTTTTATATTTTCTGTAGTAATATTTATAACATATCCTTGAATGTTCTTCGAACGGTGTTTAAGCATGAATAGTATACTATAGTACTAGAAATATACGCAGTTTGACTGGTATGAAATACCGTTTCACAAAATTGGCCCTTCGCTTAAAACTTTCCCAACATTTCTGAAAATGTTAAGAACCCATCTTCCGGTTCGTTAAATTTTCCATTAAAGCAGCAATGTGTGTAATAGAAGACACTTATAATTACTGAAGGTAATTTCGATAAAATTGCTGAATGATAGACACATCTGTGTGCCAATCGATTACTCTGTATTACACTGTATTGAGTTTATATCAGCACACATACGTTTACGTTTCTTGTTTTCATTTTATGCGTTTATTATAATCTAGCGTAACCAGTGTGATATTAAAATTTATCATACTCATCTACCCAAGTAGTAAAGTAGTACTGTCTCACTCACACCTCGCACGAATGATGTCTCTCACGGAGTAAGTCACTCAAAAGCAGTTTGACGTGCTTATGGATACATGTTTAAATTATTTAAAGTCAGTCAATCATCCATTTTTGAATTGTAATAACAAATGTTAACTCTAAGATATAAATTGCAGTTGATTTACGTCAATCTTATTTTATATTTATATCTCTTCAATCATTTAATTATTTTAACTTCAACTTTTGATTTTAACAAATTAATTATATCTTGTTCAATTCGAAATAAAGTTAAAGATATTCACAAATTTCATTCAATAGCGAAGTAAGTGAAAGAACGAAGCTGTACATGGAAAAATAATTTACGACGATAATATAAGTATGTTAGACATAAACGACGCAATCGATATAATTAATTGATTGATTATAATTGTATGGCTGCTAACGCTATATTATATTTGAAAGAAGATATCTTTAGTAAAAATTTGTATATTTTTCCATATACCTGAACCCATCGTTAGTCAAAGCCTACATGCTCCGAAGAGGTGGAAGGAATTATTTTTCATTCAGTACTTTTTAAAGCTGAACAGACAGCGGCAAGCTTAAAACGTGAAAGCCTTCCATCTGCCCGGAGTCAACTTTCGCGGGAGCTTTTTACTCGTAAAGTGCTTCGCCGATTTCGGTTTCGATAAATCTATGAACGGAGGAAAAAATATCAATTTGCATAATCTCTACACGTGCGTCTTGTTCTTTCGTCTCTACTTACTCGTGCGACTGTGTTGAGTTTGAGATTTTTTCTCTTTTTTAATTTCCGTCTACGGAAATTTCGATGACCTGCGATATATTAAAAAAACGAAACCACCCATCGCTTTTAAAACATTACGAAAAGAAAGAATGTCGACATACAGGTTTAATATAGAGAGACATTCATTATTAATTTTAAACCGTCATATAAATTGATTATACAATGGACTCCAAGTCATTATAATCCAATACTTTTCCTAGTTTATATTGAAATACTGCTGTATTTTCTTGTTGGAAAATGCAGGCGAGAAATTTACTTGCCATGTCTACTTCGAAATTAATTGTTTTTCATTCAACTCTAAATCTTCAGTCCACTCTTATAGTCTAGTCTCTAGTGGCTAAAAACATTTACCAAGCTACAAATAGTACCAAGTGCAGTAAAAAATTTCAGCTTTTCAATTATTTTATGTAAAATAACACCAACAAAAATAATTTTAGTTTTTATACTATCTATGTGCCAATATTAATCGTCTATTCCATTTATTTATTTGTTATTTTTTCATACGACTACATAAGTAAAATTGAGTAAAATTAGTGTTCTATGAGGATGTATTTTCAAGGATATTTGTTAAAGTGTTGTATACAGAGTTTCAGATTAACACGATTTTGATATTCAGAATAACAATAAAACTTACATTTCTCGTCAGAACCTTGTTCGAGATTTATAACCATTTGTTGATAATGAAGCTCGTGTTGAAAAATTTAAACCTATAAGAGTTTAATGAAAATATAAATTTTAACTATGAAATCATATAATACATCTATAAATCAAATTCTAACATTTCTTATCCCATATTCGTTTTGATTCAAGACAATTGTCTGGATTAATATGATTAATTTTAATAAATAGAACATCAATATCATTTACAATATAAAATCATGTAAACACTATATACGCTGATATATTTTCTAAATATCGTCATTATTTCTTAGGTAGATGTGGTATTTATTCTCTCATCTTCCGTAAACGAGGATTATAAATTCGTGGAATACATTATCTTCAAAAAGGTTAGCTTGTTTCCTTTCATTTCTCCAATAATCCAACTTAAGAGTAACCGCAGTAAGAATTACTCTAAGCTACCGATGTCGTATATACGTCTTAGCCAATTATTAAGGTAGTTTCAACATGACGTAAATAATAAATGGTACATTTTTTGTAAAATATTATTATTTGATTAATGATCTTAACTTGGTCGATTGTATACTGCGTCAGTTTGAGATGTGAGACAGTGTAGCATTTTGAAGATGTATTATAAATAAAGCTACATATATATATCGAAATTATTTTGGGAACCCATCGCTGTTGGATAACAGTCTTGAAATTAATTTAAAAAATCAAGAATTGTAGATACCTAAAATAAATGAAAGAGAATAAGTGTATAGTCCTCTTCACCTCAGTTATATCTAATTGAAACTAATTTAAAGAAAAAAAAGTTTTCAGTAAAAATTGGCGAATACATTAAAACACGTCACATTCAAGACAAAGCACGTTAGAAGTATTCTGTTCCATTTTAGAAAAACTTACTAAATTCGTATCACTTTTAACCCGATTGTGAATCACGATAAAATATAAGCTTTTTTCAACTAATTTTCTATTATAATTAATACTTATCAGAGTAGACGTATGTAATATTATTTAATTTAAGCCACCCCAACCTCACCGTATTGTAATGTTGGTGTTCATTCGCGGGTATAGGCCTGACATATTACACCATTCTAGTAACTTGTTACTCAGAAGTGAAATTCGGTGTTCGACATTACCTCGATTGAATATCAATTTCCACTTTCAGCCGTACGTTTCATAACATTAATAAATCAACGAGTAGGCTTTACTTTATAATAGATGCAATACCACTTAACTTTTAAGGAGATCAAAGTGAAAGCTATCTATTATACACTTATCGAAAAGTCACCTTTATTTCTCGCGCTTTTTTTAGTTAAAAGCACTTAAGTCACGAGGTTCTACTAAAGCCCTAACTATAAATTTTACAGCTTTTCTTGCGGTGCACGAATGGAGGCCTGTAATACTTCCTAAACGCATAAAATATTTTTTTACGAAAGCTCGTTCTTAGCCATTCGCTAAACATATGTACATTCGAGGAAAAAATAGTTGACGTCTTTAATATTACCAATAAGTCCAAGTTTTTTAATTTGATATCATGTGATTTCAGTTCTGCTGTATGTGAAGTATCGCTTTGTCGTAAGCGATATCTTGTTTATAAAGTTCATTTTTCTACTATCTTGATCTATAAATAGTTCTTTCCAATTTCTCTTACCAATATTTTAAGCTCGGTTTTGAATCCCAATGTTTCGAGTGAGCAATTTACTGTCCATAGATATATCGTATCCTGAAGCATCTTTCAATTCATGAAATTTTATTGAAAAAAAATGTTCATTTTTGTATATGTGTGTGAATTTTACTACCCAAAAAGCATAGCATAATATTGTTTTGTATTATTCGTATTCGAATATTCTACACTCACTTATGAGCGAGTGAGCTTTCATATGCAAAACAAATTGATACAAATAGCTTTTGGCTTTGCTAAGGCTTAGCGGACTTTAGCGGTCAACAAACAAAATTCTGGCCGCTGCCTGTTTCGCGAAAGTGCCTTATAAACATTTTCATACATGTATTGAAATTTTAAGTAGACTATTTTATATATGTATTTTGTTTGTATTTTCCTTTTTATTTAGTTTTTATTCTCTAGGGAGCAGTGTAATCTTTTTTTGCAATTTGCCGAGAATAATTTTGCTATCATGAAATTCAGCAAACATTTAATAAATATACAAATAATAATTTACTTGCAAAATCAAATTACTCTCCTCCTATTTTTTATTCCATGTCCGCTCCGGAAGTGGAGCATAGCGATCTCAATAGTATGAAAATGTCCACTTCATATATACATACATGGATCGTCATATTGTCAAGACTTGTTGCTCAGCTCATTTAGCATCCATTCCTGCATCTTTAGTTTTTTTTTAATTCAGCAGCTATGGGAATCAAATCCACAATCTTCGGCTTCAAAGTGAAATTCTATAATCAATTTAATAATTTAACCATTAGAATCCTTACTATAAAACAAAACATAAATATATGTCTACCTGTCTGTCACACGAAGTTATTGATCTTTAATTGTTTTTTTTTCAACTTTATGTTGATCAACAAGAAGCTGAACGTATTATATCCAAACAACGTCCACCTACTAAACAAGTATTCAAATAAATTTTGTAAAAAATAGGATGAATAAAATTAGTTTGGATAGTGATTGCCGGATAATTAATAATACTAACATAATACAAATCAAATTTGATACAATATATAGAGGATTTTTGCTATCTACTGACTGTTGATAATTAAATAGTATAACAAATACTTGTATCTATTGAAATTGAATAAGTGATTATATTTATGACAATAAGCCTTAAGACAAATTTCACGTTCGATATGATCACATAACCTAGTTATCTTGTTGTGTTTGCAAACAATATTCGATCTTTGTTTTTAATTTATTTATCAGTAAGCCACGGAATCCTACATTATTATATCGCCCGTCAATCGTGGCTTTTTTTTCACACAGCAGTATTTATTTCTCGCGTGGAACAGTTGTATAAAACCTTTTTCTCTGTGATATATTACGAGTATTTGTCATTATAATGAGCATTGTTAGTACGATAATAATATTTTTTGCTCAAATTCACTCTAACCCTCCGCATGTGCCTGTATCCTGAGTCAGTGACGCTCAACGCTTTTGCGGACCAACAAACAATTCGTAGCTTAAAATGAATATCAATAAGTATTTAAAAGTAAATAGTGTATGTGTAATGACCCATTATTCTATAATTTAAACAATTTTCAGAAATTTTTAAAGATATTATTGATATAGATAATGTATTTGTCATATAGAGCCCAGAAGTTAGCGTACGCACTTCATATCCGGGGAACGCAAGATCGATTTCCACATCTGTCGGATTTAAAAATATCCGAAAATGCATGACTGAATAGCCGTTGGGTTGAGCGATGAGCAATCGTTTGACAACCAATTTTTGAAGACAAGTCACATGCTCTACTTTTGGAATAGACATGATAAAAAATATGGTCAAGTTTGTTTTAAATACGTCGATCATTATATGATTTCGCCGTTCGCTCTGTGTGGAAAGAGTAACATCACTTTGTTTTCGAAAAAACTGAGCATTCATTATCAATTCACATAAATAAAACCACGGCTCAGAAAACGAATTAAAGTCACATCATAGGATCTTCAAAAATATTGTTTAATTATAAAGACGAAAATTGTAGCAATTTTATTTAATCTATTTCAGTAAATATTCTTTTGAAATTTATATTTAGAGTAAAAATTATCATTTAATACTAATATTTTCGGTTCATTCGTTGATTCCACAATAACAATTAATTGCACAGTATTTTAATAAAGAAATACGTAATTAAGCGAGATATGTACGTTTTATATTATTTCCAGGCTAATATGGCATATGTAGGCGTATTCGAAAGTTCACGCTGTATAGCTTAATGAGGTGCTATTTAATAAATTACGTGTATTTGCAGAATCTACGAATTACCAAATGTACGGGAAATTACCCTTTTTATTTAGATTTTTTTTCCGACATGCGAAATATTGTTTTGTTTTATTTTGTTCACCGCTACGGAAAACTGTACTATAATGTGAAACAAAATAACACTTTGTTTGCTGAATAAAATAAATTTTTAAATATATATGTTGTAGTGGGTTGTATTTGTTAAGATTATTTGAAAAATTTAAATGGTAATGTTGCTGTATTTATTTTTCTTGACGCAAATGTCAATTAGAAAATGGCTATTGGTGACATTAATTGATGTATGTTATTATAATTCTCTGTGGTCAAACGGATTTTT
The DNA here is from genome assembly GCA_022683975.1 of Rhyacophila evoluta. Taxonomy (NCBI): domain Eukaryota; kingdom Metazoa; phylum Arthropoda; class Insecta; order Trichoptera; family Rhyacophilidae; genus Rhyacophila; species Rhyacophila evoluta. The sequence goes on from JAGVSQ010011063.1 coordinate 11,873, forward strand.
ACTAAACAAACTTTACTTTTAATTTTTTTAAATAAATGCCACAGCAGACAGCTAAATTGATTGAAAATTCTTGTTAAACATGCTTTCCCAAAACGTTTTTTATCTATATTATGTTACATACATCATAGAGATAAATATCTATCGCAATAGTTTTGAACATATAGAGTATGTGATCAATTTTACCTGATAGCAATGTTTTTTATTGCATCGAATATTATATATAAAGAATCCAAGAATAACTTGTGTTTTTAATGAAAGCTCCACTATATTGTAAATACCTTTTTTAATTCCGCTATAATTTAGTAATACATGGTGGTAATTTAAAAAAAATACATGATCTACGACATTATACCACATAAGTCATGTAACCATCAGCATGTTCTCTGGACTCCAATCAGTAGGTAATACATTGTTGTTGTTCATGTGTAATTCGATTGATTGTATCGTAACCACTAATACATAGTCGCAAAAACCTATGAAAACTAATCCATACATACTAAAAATCACAGTTGAAATGATAATAATTAACAGTAGTGCAGTTCGTATTTAAATGATCAAAATAAACATGTTTCTGCTACCGTAAAATATTACTTAAAAACATATATAGGGCTAT
>JAGVSQ010011064.1:0-12485 GCA_022683975.1 Rhyacophila evoluta
GTCTTGGGAAGCTGCTCTTGGGACACTTCTGGCACTTATGAAGAGCGCCTCACGTCCGTTACTCCACGGTATACGCCCGCATAACGGGTGTGGAGACGTGGCGGGTGGGAGAGGGGAAAGCAATTCATATAGAGTATGTTTATAAATAATTACGTTATTAACCAAAAGTAATTAATATTGTCAAGTGAAATACATAACTATGAAAAAATAATTTTATACATTTGCAGCGACGACGTAGATGTTGGCGGACGCGCTTTGCATCTGAGGAGTGTAAATTCAATTTACACATCTACCGGATTCATCAAAACCTTATAATGTAGGAATAGGTGTCCATTGTTAATTGTTTAAAGATTTATCACTGTGTTTTCAAAAAAACATGAAGCAAGAATTGTTTCCGATAAAAAAGAATGTATGATATTTTGCTTAAAAGTTATATGAATGAAAAAAACTTCATCACACATTAAAATCTTCATGATATAACACATGATTGATAAAGGTTTAATAAAATTGATTACTTATTGTATTTTAAAATATGTATATTCCGTTAGAAATGAATGTAAATTTTGATTTACAATTGTAATCTAGAAGAATGTTATTCAAACTTTGCAGGTATGTTAGAGCCAGTTAGTTTTTACTGATAGCTACATACACTTTTGATGTTATTTCATATTGTGTCGATATGAATAAAACGGAAATATATGTATATTTGATATTGAGAGTTAAAAGCCAAATTGCGAGTAATGTATAACTGTTGGGCTATCATTGATCTAATTATTCCACTTCCTCGATGATACCGGTAAATTAAAATAATATATCAGGTCAGGAGATTTTAAATTTACAATACAGATAAAATTACAGGTAATATTGAAATAAAGTATGTTATTACGTCGGTCGTCTAATGGTAAGTATGCGCATGTTGATGCCGGATATGATGAGTTGAAATCCTTCAGGTGTCTAAGCGGTTTTCTAAGTTATAGGATTTAATTACCAATATGTTGACTATTTGAACAATAACTATATATTTTAAAAATAATTTGAAAGCATAAAAAGTCTTTACATACTCGACATTTATATGCTCTATAGTTGGGGCGAACATTATTAAAATATGATAGTATATGTCAAATTAGTATTTTTTTTATTTTTCAATAAAAAATAGGATTTTTAAAAAAGTATTTATAAAATTCAAATGTTGCGCCATAATAAGCAAGGGTTATGTCCAATGTACAATAGAGATTGCAATAATATGTTTTAATTGATTTCAATTTTACATTGATTTTTTTAAAATACAATTTAGATTTTTTTTTAATATCGTAGCCATATTTTGTCACAGCATGACATTTTTATCCCATAAAACTTAAATGAAAAATAGCTATATCAAAAATCAAAAAAGAAATGTTATCATATATGCTTCGACATTTTACTTCAAAAAGATTACACATAAAAAAGACATCACTGATTCGTGAACAAGTTTGGGAATAATTTGAGATACACATGACAGAAATATGTTCTTTATTAAATTTTGACAATAATGACATAAGTTGGAATAAAATTACATTATTAATTATGTAAAATATCTAGGCTAATGTTGTTTTATTTCTTGTACAGATTTACGTGATATTTTTAGTGGTTTGAAGAACAATTGTAATTATTAATCGTTGTGTTAGTAGCCATTCATTACATAATTTCTAGTTATTTAAAAACTAAGCCATGACATTTTTCATTGATTTTAATTAGATTTTTATATTGTAAATAACAAATTAATTTTGGCAACAAATTAAAAACGCAGACAAAAAAATGTAACTCGGAGATTAAATAGAAATTTTAAATGCAACAATTACAATCAGGTAAGAAATAAGTAAATTTCTTTTTAATTGTGGGTAATTATACTATACATTTGTGACAAAAAAACGATTTTTTCCTTTCTCCATAAAACTCGCACAAAAATTGCGCATAAAAATGGAGCTAGATATATTCTCATTGGCTTTCATCAGTAATTTTATTGATTTCAAAACAGTTAAGAAAACTGAATGATTCGACTAATTGTAATGAAAATGTAGTTAGTTATCACGTAAAATATATAAACATTATTGTGTGATAATGTGATTCTTTATAGCAAAGATAACATTAAAATTACAATTATATAACCTTTATTCCTATTGCGTAATTTTGATGCATTTAATAGATTTATGTTAGAAAAAAAAATCATCAAATGAACATTAAAAAGTATCAATTTGATAAGAAATATTATTTAAAAAAAAAAAAACATTTTTTTCTAAAAATTTACTTTTCAGCAATTAATTTATATGAAAATAACTTGATGTTTTAGTTGACCTAATGACATCACCTTCAATTTTTACATGATCAAAGCGTGTATAATTTTTTTATGGACATAACATAAATATTATAGATTATGAGTTACACATTATTTTGATGGCAAAGGTGGATAATCTATTGGTAATATTGACAAGACTTCATCGTTAAGTTTTTTATAGCAATCTTCTATTATTTTTTGTGTTTTTATTAGTAATTTATCGATATCATTTTCATTAAAACCTTCTGTTTCGATTGGATCTAAGCATTGCATTATAATTTTACCATTGCTGAAAAAGTTAATGTCCTTGTTAATAAAATAATACGATGAATAGACAACAGGAATGATTGGAACTTGTGCCATTATTGCCAATTTGAAAGCGCCTCGCTTGAATGGCAAAATTGATCGATTACCATTTCGAGTTCCTTCCGGATAAATCCATACATTCGATTTCTTTTTCACAATAAACTTCGATATCTCTTCAAATTGTTTATAAGTCTTTGCAGGGTCGTTTCTGTCAATAAATATCATTCCGGAAAGATAAGCAGCAAGTCCAAATGGCCACACGTAGAATACCATTTTTTTGCTAATTATTACACAGTGTTTCATTTTTTCAAAAACATTCATTATCCCTAAAGCATCAAAAACGCTTTGATGGTTTGAAACAATAACAGCAGCTCTTTCTTCTGATATGATATGTCCATTTCTAAGTTCCCATTTTATTCCAACTAAAAGTGTCACATATTTTAAATAACGACATGCTCGTTTTATGTTGTCTATGTCTTTTATCGATAATAAAGATTCAAAGATAGTATACACAGTTGCAATTGACACCGGAAAACCAAATAAGAAATACTTCCAAGAGAATTTAACTATATTATTGCCACTTGAACAAAGTTGTTTTACAATAAACATCAATAGGAGTATACACAAAGTATAAAAAATGAATCTCCAATGTATAATCATTATAACAAAATATTCTCGTTAATTCTTCCCTATTGCGTTTCCAAAGTTATATTTATTTATTTCTCCAATATACTCACTCTGTTCAGAAATAACTTAATTCACAATGTTTCAAGTATTATAATTTGCCTATACCGTTTATTTTTTCTTTATCCTACAAAATGTTTTATTATATATAATATAATGTATTACAGTAAACTGAACTTATAGTCAAACTTGGTTTTTTTCACAAACATTATGTTTTCAATTCAATTCAATGTATTCAATTGATAAAACTGACGATGGTTTTATCGTTTGATCTTACTGACTTCAGACATAAAACTAGCATGATCTAACTATCTAGGTACAAATATAAAAGTGTGTTAGGTTCAATGTGACAATATTAAATGTTTTTATCAGACCTCTTTATTTTTGAAGTAAAAAATCAAATATACCCAAACGTTTTATTTTTCAAATCAATCGTATATTTTTGTAATAAATCGGTATTACAGTTGCAACAAAAAATAGTAAAACAGAAATTACTGATACAATTCAAGATCAAATCAGCCTCAAACGATTAGAAATTCAATGAAAAATTAAATAAAATTCATTTTTGCTGTCAATAATTATCGGCTTCTGCAATAGTAATTCAATATTTCACAATAAAAAAACGAATAAAAAAAGGTTGAACTCTTTTAAAAAAATATGCTTGATAAATTGACCATAACTTTAACTAATTTCTTAACATAAATCTTTTATATTCAAACTCAAACTCCCAGAACATGGTGTATTAAAACAGAACTAAAATTAATATAACTTGACAAAAACATCAAAATATATTAAATTTCCTTCCAGATACTTTCATATCTATGTATCTAGAGCTTTACATTTCTGACACACAGTAGTAATCCTGGCTCATGTGAGGTAATCAAAATTAATTGTAGGGATAATGATACGTGAATGTAAGACAGGAGAAGTAGCCATAAAGCTTTCTCTTGTATTAAGAAAGGGTATTGCTGTTAGTTCAACGTATATTTATATATGAATACATTTATTATTGCCTTTTTAAATTATACAACATATCGTTATACTATCAAGTTAATCTTTTAATATCGATTATAAACGATTGATTATTACACAGAAAAAAAAAACATTTAAATTAAATTTAAAACGAACAATGACTTAAAACATAAACATAGAAATTTATATATTTTAATCATTTGTGTTTTAATCTTTCCAATAGTTCTTTGACGATCTACCAGTTGTTGATAAATGTTGAGAACTATTAGATTCAGCACTATTACATAATATATCTTCGATATTAAAAAATACGTATTTTGTCGTAAGATCAAAGATATTTTGAATATTGACAATATTTATACTAAATGTAAAATATTGAAAAAATACATAAATTAAATGCGACAAATTAATTTTGCATTAAAAAAAGATACAATGTAGTGATTCAATTCAATCATGTAATTATATTATTGTATTATTAAGCACTATACTGATTACAGTTAAACTTAATTTGAAGGTTGTAATAATTACGTAAATTATGATCTGAGTGATTTGATATTTTCAATTCAAAAAAAGGTTCCCTTTCTAAAAAAGTCACTTATTTTGTATTTTCCACGGCCTTTTTTTAGTACGAAAATGATGTTATTTAATGCAATTTTTAATTAGGATAAAAATATCGTAATTATATTAAAAAGCTATGCTGAAAAAAGTATAATCGCATTAACTTTATACAGTGGTAATACAAGTATAAAACCAAGTAGCCGAAAAGTAAGTGTGCCTGCTTTGGAGCTAGAGATTACGGGTTTGGCACTGAATACAAAAGAAAAATATCAAAGTATGTCAAGCAACTCTCGTAAAAAACAATAAAACTTTTTCCTCACAATCCTTACACCGTGCTCCACTTTTGGAGCGAACATAATAATATATGTATAATTTATTATGTTATAGGTACTGTATTTATATTACATATATTATAGCTTTAATTTCATTTATTAAAGAGAGACTTCATAAAAAATTCCATTATTAATCCAGAATATATTCTCTCATAATAAATTTTAAAATTGAGGATATCATAATAGAAAATGATGTGAAAGGAGTATACAGCGGATATAAAATTCTTGCCAATATTCTTCGAATGAATCTTCGAGGCTTCCTTTTTAGTAGAGAATATGATTTCTTTGTCAGGTGTATATTAATATTTATTGGAAATGTATATTGAAATTTTATTGAAAAAAAATAAATATTACTTTGTATTCTTTAATAACAAAAGTTTTTTTTTATTCTTCAAAAATATCAAAAAACGAGATACGAACGTTTCGCGGGTTTCTTTGCCTTTTATATTTATACAATATTGAGATATATTAATGGTGAAATTGACGAAGTTTTTTTTTTTTGAGCAAAATTGTGGCAGCATTTGAAATGCAAATCAATTGGTGAATAAAAATACGAAAAAAGGAAGAAAGAGTATCTCTACTTTTTATGAATATATCCACTACAGTGGTTCAACGAGGCTGTTATTAAATCGAGTATTTTTCTACAAAATATCGAACTAACTAATTGCCAAATAAAACAAAAAAATATCCGGTGAAAAATGTAAATCCGAGATAATATTTTCTGAAAAATCATTGTGAATTTCAAATAGTTTACTAATATATACTACAAGTTTATAAAATACTATATTTATATTCAAACGGTGGAATTTTGTGAGAAATGTTGGCATGGTAATAAAAACTATTTTTTTTCATTAATCATAGTTTATTTATTATATTATAATTGGAAATATAATTTTATTAAAGTCATTTTTGTATGCATGGTAATTTTTAAGACGATAGCATATTGTATGAATATATAAAATATATGTGCTCGGAGATAAAAATTTAAAGTTTACTTCAACTTAAAAAAATGATTTAAATATTTAACAATGTCTATATTTTTTGGTCTTTCCAACAAATTTATGGGCTCGAAAAATTCTATAAAAGTACTTGATTCAAAAATACCTTAAATGACACATTAAAATATTCACACTAAGCCACAGACATATGAGATTTCTATCATCGATAAAAGAAACAAATCGTTTCTTTTAAAGCGTAATTGAAAAAAATGCACAGTTACCGATCAAGTTTCTTTGTATCATAAGATTTAGGAACATTTTTATACCGAATTCGGTAAATTTATTTTAAATTACAAAAAATAACTTTGATTTAATTTGTTTTCCTTGTAAAGTCAACGGGACTTTGATTTGTATTGTCATAACGATTTTATTGTTTTTTTTCTGTAAATGTTCATTTATTTTAACAAATAATATTCATTTTTCAGGAAATTTCATTACTCCAGTATGCTTTTTAAAGAAATATATTAATATATTATATAATATAATGTATCATTCGTAAAAGTAACTGAAACCGTTTTGGATATCTCGTACCTAATTATTATATTCATTTAATTTAACTTTATAGGACCAAATTTGTAACCAAATTTAAAAAACATTCTGTGTATCACAAAAAAATGACACATGTACGGCTAAAGCGATTAACATGGTATAATTCGTAAATTTACACAACTAGATTCAAAATTACTTAAAATCTTTCGGCGTTTTTAGATAAATATGTAATTTTACATGAAATTGTAAAAATCAACACTGACTGATTCAATGGCCAAGCTACGCATTTATGAAGCAATACCAGTGGTTTGGTAATTTATGTAAACTGTGAAAATATACAATAAAAACTTTTAACTGTTGTAATGCTTGCATCGTTCTTAGTAATAACAGCATGGAATGTTAAGAACAACTTAGTGTTTTCGCTTATTTCTAGTTTTCTAGAATTTTTTTAAATTTAAATTCTATGAACAAGAACAATAGTATTTTTTGACGTGATATAGTTACAATTGCTGGTATTTTTTAGAAAAAACACCTGAGAAACAAAGTGTTGAGCTAGATATTATCATAAAGATATATTAACTTAATTGCTTCATAGTGTAATTTTAATATTTAAATTAAAATTTAATATCGTAGTACTATTTATTTTTATGCAATAGAAAAAATGAAAATATTTCTCACGCTATTGTTAGCTCTCAAATTATATCACCATTTTAAAAATAATTGAATTAAATATATTATATTTCATTTATACTACTGAATTAGAAATCTTTTATGTAAAGAATGTAGGTTTGTATTGAAAACCAATTAATTATACTTACAGTTGGGCAGCTACATTTTCAGCACCCTGGTGCAAGTAAATTATTGCGCCCCCTACAATTTCTCGACGCTGACTAAAATTGTTTACTTCCTTCCAGAAATTATGGTTTCTCGTTATTTTTTAGCTCCTACGTTCACTGAGAATGTTACTTGCTCCAACAGCTCTTCAATAGCTATACCACCACATATGAAACTCATTATAATACATTATACACAATCACTGTTTGGTAATTTTTATATTAATTTATTTGTGTATGAGCACAAATCCACAGCACCATTCCAAAGTCAAATATACTGTCACGAATCTGGCCATAAATAACTAACACCGTCAATGTCATTATAAACTATTAAAATACAAGCTTGGTATTTGTTTATATTAGCCATTAACTGTTGGGGATATGATATGTAAATTATTATAATATTGTGGAAAACGACCTTTAATAACCAAGCATTATCTTACACAATAAACGACCTAATACTGTTTGAGTTGACACAGAAGAAAAAATAGTAATAAAATATATTTTTTTAATGATTTAAAAAAATAGGTTAATGAGATGTGTGTGGATATTATTTAGTTTTTTTTATGAAATAGTTTTATTGTGACAATTCCCTTTCATTTTTATTTCAACTTTTAATATATTGAGAAATATTTATCTCAATGTACTATTTTTTTTTTAAAATAAACTACTCAATTTTGAATAAAGAATTTGAGTTAATTCAAATTGTTATTTATATCGAAATAAATATTTAATTATGTTCTGTTGTTCGTGGCTACGTGCTTATGACTATGCTTGTAATTATAGTAGATTGAATATTAGTAATATAATAAAACGATGTAATAAGTAATGAGGGAACGTAATTGTCAATCCCTGGGTCGTAGTTTGAGAGAGGTTCGTGTTTTGGTAGTTACAAATCAAGACACATTCATTAGTTAGCGTCGACCGCACAGTTGTTGAGCCACGGGACGATGGTACTTCCAGCAGACCAGACCACCGTATCCAAATATCAGTAGCGCATGTGAATTTATATTCGTATAGTACGGAGATCATTATACAACAGTATTCTATATTATAATACAACAATATCACATATGGGTATGAAAGAATTATCAAAATTCCATAACAAAGATTTGCACAAATAAAATTTATATTCTCATTGCTTACCCACATATGTAAATATCTTTTACCAGCATTAATTTTTTTACAAAAATGTTTCCTAAGCATTCTCGTCCTTTTTTTTACCACGCATGCCCCAAAATAGATCATATGGATATCTGCAATTGGTTATTAGTCAATTGTTCAACCCATTCAGTAACCAGTCTGCATTTTAAAATATTTATAAATGCAGCACCTGTGGGAATCGATCCCGCAATATTCGGTTTCAAAAAGCGAATACAGACATCTTGTCTACCAGAAAATATCTACATCATATTGTAAAAAATATGCATCGGAAGTATCGAAAATAATAAGCAAAAAAATACAATAAATAATATGTGGCTACAATAAGCAAGATGTTTTTTGCATGTGTTGCAACTGCAGTATATTTATTTAATATAATTATTGTTATACGCAAACTATAATATTTTTTATCCTAATTTCATATTTAAATACAAATATACTAATTCATTAACGTTTAAACTTAAATTTATTGTGCTTTATGATAACATACAAAAATAACAATGATGTTAAGATATATTTTCTTTATATTATCACAATTTTACTATTTAATTAAAATGGCATTTAAACATTTGCTTTATACATCACTCATATGTATGTACGCCATTTAGTGAATGCTGTACTTAATAGATCGTACTGTTGCTACATAATATAATAACTTAATTAATAGTAAGTGCATGGTGTAGAGGTTTAGATCCAGGCAGCTTAGAAAAGCATGTTACTACGTTTGATAGCTTTAACGAAAATTGAAATAATTCAAAAAAGGTACAAGTACGACTAGAAAAAATATTAAGTGCCGTCAAAATGAGCGTCTTTTTCTTAAAAATAAAACCAATTATTTTTTATTATTTCACCCACTATACAAAAACACAAAATAGATTTTTTGTACCAAGTAATATACTAGACATTGGACCAGCAATGCTCTAGAAATACCAGCAGGGTTTTGTTTACTCTGCTCTGCTTAGTGATAGTTATTATAAGTATTATTTGCGATGGCCACAATATTTATTAACTGAATTTATAAAATGACAGATTCCTAAAACAAACAATTGGATATAAATAACATTATTTTCAAACGACCTATATGAAAGTTATATCAAAAAATGAAATTACCCACCCTGGTATCTTTTTACGAACAACGTTATGTTTTTTTTAGATAGAAAATTTATTTTGAAATTGATTGTAATTTCCATAAATAATATGAGTTATTGAAAAATGCTGAATATTATCATTTTATGCGTTTCAAGCCGGGCCTTTTAAATTTGATGCTATAAGTTCATATATAAAATAAAATATTATAAATAAGGCATTTTCTTGATTGGATACAATTTTGTTTGAATTTGCATATTACTTGTATATGGAAATAAACTTCTTGTAGCAGTGACCACGCATGACACAGCTATTCGAAGCACCTTTAGGCAAACACGGTGATGAACTGAGTACCATAAATTAGCGCGTCTACCGCACGATGGTTCTTCACCTGTAGAGTTTAATTAAGGAAAGATTACTTCTTTCATTTATTTTTTTCTATATGTATATTAATAATAGCTGATTCAGATTCGGTATAAGAATTGAGTCTTATAATTTGCTATAAAAACATATCTTAAATATACAGCATAAAAATATGGTTTATGCATTTTATAGATAAATATCACTACACAAGTATCTGCGTATTTTTTAATAGACATAATATGTATATGCAATTTATACTGTACAATATTCGGATTTAAAATTTTAAATAAAAATTCAAAAATCTATGAAAAATGATGCATCAATTGGAATTCAAGCTTGTCATAAATAAGTATTTATTAAAAAACAAAGTGTTGTTTAAATATCTTTTTAATTAATTTTAATCAAACTCTAAGGAGTCACATTCATTATTTCAACATGGCATTACAGTTTTTGTATTAGGCTGAGACTACAATATATGCCACGGTGGCAGAGCGACAACATAAGAGAACAAGCAGAAATAGAGATGCAAAATAGTTATAAATAGGTGAGTGAGCAAGTTATTGCGTCGACAACGTGCTCTCATGCTGCCGAAATTGCTAACTCGCTCATTAATAGCTATTTTGCATCTCTGTTTCCGATCGATGCTCTGCTGCTGTCGCTCTACCACCGTGGCATCTATCGGAGCCTCGGCCTTAGTCAAACGCCACCACGGCTGTGGCATTTGTTATGTGATACTTAACTAAAATAAATTAACACTAATCCAAAATAATAAAGCAATAATTATTATGGTAATGTGTATGTAAAAATGAAAAAAAATATTTGCTTCAAATTACAAACTGCTCTTTTATTAAATGTAATATGTATGTAAATTTATGGTACATAGTTAAAACATCTTTAAAACATCGTCAATGCTCTTATTGTTAAGAAAATGCATTTTAAATTCTAAATAATGATTCACACTAGATCATTTCATAGTTTATTTGTATTTTATATGTCATATAGGTCATTTGAGTTGTCCGTATTAGTTTACTCCTCAGCTCTTGAAAAGATTGTATAACCTCTATTTTGCTTTCTTTTTAAAATATGATATTGACTGAAAAATGTTGTGAGTAATCTAATACCACTATTAATGTTGTGTGTATTAAGATGTTTAACATACGCTTTAATTAATAACTAACTGATAAAAATATTTTTCCTCTTACAGTGACACATTGACTAAATTTGCATCGTGATATTGAAATTACCGCCAAAATCCGTCAAGTGTATGGAGTAGGGCTACAATATGCAAAGGAGTGAGTTGGACTCGGACAGAGGCCACGGCTAATGAATGGATGCTCGACACACCCTACCAGAGGTCGGTAGTTCGCCACCCTACAGCTGACCCATTGTCTTATGTCATTATGTCAAATCATCCCTCTCAGATGTGGACTAATTCATTTGTTACATATGCAATCCGATGATATATTGGCTTTCGGAGAAATTTCTACCGATACAAACATGTTTGTTTACCTATCAATGTGTTGTGAACTCTACATTAATTCAGTGCTCTCATATGTTTTCAAACTTTTCACATTCATCATTATTTAATATTTTTATTTCGTGAAAATAAAATAGCTTTTACTATTCTACTTCTAAAATATTCCTTAATTACTTTCATATAAATTATAAATATTATTTTATTGTCTCCTCAAACTTAGAAAAAATGTTAAAACCAACCTCCTGAATGATCGAGTGAGAAGTGTATTTTATAAATAAAAGTCATCTGGTCAATGTTAAGTTTTTCAAAAACTTTTGAAATGTATCACCATTGAGTTGAATCTACCTTTTACAATAGATACATATGATATAAATTTATCCAATTTACTTACTATATTACTTATTAATAATTTAAGTAAACTTGACCATTCCCCACAAAAAATCTAAATAATTACATTACCTGTATCAATATTTTAAAAATTATACAATTTCTTACAATGTATTGAACTGTATAGACTCAAAACAGTTACAGTACATTAATACTGTGACCAGTGACCAGTGCCTTAAAATTCAGCCCTCTTAATCAGCGCTCATTATAATCAAAATATTATTATACTGGAAATATAATATATCAATGCTACTCAACTGAAATATAATTTTGTTGCATCAAAAGTACTTAAAAAATATTTCAAACGCCTAAATTTTAATAATTTTCTGTAACAATAAATGCTTTTTATAATGGCACATTATTATTTATTTATTACATGCTGTAACATTACAAATTACAATTTTAATACTTTAACAACACGATATACATATAGCTATGACGAAAATATCAAAAACATATTGAAATATTCAAAAAAAGAATTACAACAAATATATATAGAAGGAAAAAGAGAGTGTCTACCAAGTAAGT
>JAGVSQ010011065.1:0-11918 GCA_022683975.1 Rhyacophila evoluta
TCCGACACAGATGGGGATTCGAACCCGCATTCCCCGGATCGTTAGGCGCGCACGCAAATAGTATAGTAAATAGTAGCAATCGATTTATAATACCATATTAGCAAAAATCATACTTTATATCCATATATTTTTCACATTTTGTCGTCAGAAAATGTTTAAATACATTTAGAATGAGTATAAATTTTCAATGCTGACTAGTATTTCACTGAAAATCCTGTCTTATAATAAAAGTATAAGCATGTCATGGGCTAAAAATACACGAAATCCGAGTCAAGCGGAGACGGATATTCACAACACTCACGTATGTGAAGCTCAGACGCCATGCATAAAAAAAATCAGAATCCTCGAATTGAACGGTGTCTACGAAGCGAATCAACTCGTATGCCAGCTCTTGTAAGAGAGCCCGCGATTTTATTACCCGCATAAGGACATCGCAAGTAAGTACTTTGGAAAACTTTTTATATCCGCGCATTAGTTCAGGGGCAAAGACTTTGGCGGATGACTTATTTTTACGATATAAGATAATTAGGATACACATCTTTCATCATCGCAATAAAGTTCTTAGTATCATTGAGTGCGCTAAAAGACCGCCACTCTCCATAACAGAATCATTAAAATTAGTCGCTTTTATTGTGTTAAAATATTTCTGTCTACATCGTCTTACATAATAACAGATCTAACAGATCATCTTAACTATCATCCTATTGTACTTGCATATACAAGTATTTAAATAGGTAATTAAAATGCCGAATAAAAACGAATAGAATTTATTTGACAACCGTACACAAGATAATTGCACACACATATAAAAGCGCATAAAACAAGTGTGTATATATATGCAACTAACTAATTAAAGAGGATTTACTTCATTATAATATTCGTAATGTTTATTATTTAAAATAAAATAAATGATGATAGCTATACTATAATTACGCAAATTCAGTATAAAATGCCATAATATTTCTCTGTAATCAGCGATATATGTGCGCAATGTCTTACATTTCGTTATCGGATGCGCATATAAAATGTAGCCGACTTTGGTAGATAATAGCGTTTTGGTTTTGACCGCTTCAATTATGAAGTCATGAATATTATTCGTCGATGTCCGGCTCTTTAAGCCGAGCATATGAATACCACATCTCGCCTCCGAGAATCACTGTCGCTAGCCAGTACTTTTGCAACCCTCCAGCCCATGAGATCATCAGCTCCGTGTATATAATCATATTTATTGGGCTTATAGGGTGTCAAAGAAGAAGAAGTGAAACACAAGGGCGAGACAATCCAGAAGATTCAAAATGATATCAGAGACTGTTGGAATTAATTTTACGGGTCTGTTATACAAATATCTCATTTCACAACTGTGATATACGGACAAGAGTCCAATCAAACTTGTTTATAATGACTATTAAGAAATCGACGTAAATTACTCATAATATCGGCTATTTGGAACAATCGTTTTATATGTATGTATTTGCGGTTTATTTGACTATTACATATTTTACATTCGATATAAATGATTTGATGCAAACAGTAGTTATCTAATTTTCAAGCCTAATGAATACCTCTTAATTTTTTTTTGAAATATAAAGTCTCCAGTAAATTAGACGAGTTTACTTACTACTGAACAATAAGCCAAATTTAATACTGGCCAAAAATATACACGTTCCATGTAACTGAGTCTAGAAAAAGTCACGCACCCACTACACTTTTTTATTATTTTGACGCTCACAGCATTTTTGTACACTACGTCTACGATTCGAAGTTTAGCACGGTTGTTATCAACGTGATGTTGAAAAATATATTCTCCAACAATTCCTTTTATGATTACATGTTAAAATACGATAACCAAGATGTAATTAAATATTAAACTTGTATTCAACAACTTAGAAGCGGAAAAGAGACTTTGTCGTACTTGAGATATTTTGTTGGAGCAACCTACCTGCGCGAAAGATGCACAGTGCGTTAACCACAAAGCCATGACGGCAACGTGAACAAAGTGATATTGAAATATAATTAATTTATATCAGCACTTCTCAAACTAAAGCCTTGCCTTTCTAATAAGGCGTGGAGCTCTTGCCAGGGGAGCACAGAATATTTATGCATTTGGAGAAACTTTAATTTGGACTTTTGTTATTTTTGGTTTAAATTCAAATAGATGATATCATCACAAATTTATTAATTCAACATGTACTTTAATACAGGACGTATATAGAAAATTAAGTTTTATACTAAATTTGGTGACGTATCGTCGCTTTAGGATTGGTTTATCGAATATGCCAGGTGTGTGATTTTAAAAACAAAACGTGTTTACCTGTATGTATTTAAATGAAATTTGTTTTTATCTCTTGTCCATTTGACAGTTGGTATATTCGACGAACCAATCCTTAAGCGACGTTATATATAACTAAAATATTTTGAGAATCTTTTATAATATAATAATTATATTTTAGATCATAAAAGGCGTCGTGTGAAATGCTTTGATAAGCACTGGTTTATATAACGAGCGGTATATAAAAATCAAAAACCCAACCGAGTTAGTGGGTTCTGCTTAATAGGAAGTAGGTCACGTGTTAGGTCATCAAGGAAATTCGATTGATTTCAATACTTCGCTTCTTGTTTTCCAGAAGACCTTCCGGGAGTTTATTCGTCACGCTCTGAATGCGCCCAATAAAGAAACGCAAAGAAAGACGAACATAATTGACTCACTCTCCGACTGCTTCAAAGCTTGGCAGACTGAAATCCGAAGTCTATCAATCTGGACACTTTGCAATACGTATTAGTTGAATAGAAAGAACGAATGATCTTGTTTAGTCTGCAAGTCGACAGGGAAAATTGAGTCACTTATTAGTTTTTCACTATTACACCATCCTGATTTTTATATTGCGAGTATTTTATCAAAAAATAAAATATATTCACAAAAATTTTGTATATGATATCATAATATTATCATGAAAATTAAACTGATTAAATATGATCATAATAGCTAATTAGAAGTAGTACATATAATAAAATGAACGTTTGGCTGTTTGCTTTAGTTTAAAATTTAATGAACATTTAATAGTATTTTTACGTTCAAAATTCTCAATAGCTTTACACTCCGTTCAATTTGTTTAATTTGTAATTAGAGACGCTAAAAGTTAACGCGAAAGGAACTTAAAATTCGTGCACGGCGATAAGTATTTAACGAAATAAAAATCCGTTTAAAATTTTATAAAAATTGTATATATTATATATACGTAATATCACTATTTCTGTAGTATATTGATTACGGTTTTAGACAAATCGTTAAGCTACTTCAATACTGCAACAACTCAAAATTAGTAGCATTGAGATGTCGTATTTTTGTTATTGTATTGCATGACTTACAGAAAAAATGTTGTACAAATATTTAGCGTAAATTGAATAGAAATATATTTTATTTCGACGCATTATTGTGCTGTATCACAAATATATAAGAAATCAATAGCAAAAATAAGCCAAAAAAAACAGGTTTTTTTGAGTTGTTACTGTATTGAACTAGCACAGCAAAATAATAGGTTTTAGAAAACTTACAATATTAATTTCATACATTGGCGTAAAAGGACACGTTTACAGCACATATGCTTTAAATATCTGAGTATCGGACTGAATTGGGGCACGGATTTCGTTTGCGTATTACCGTACGACGCTTTACATTTTTGCAAAGCGCTAACAACCTTAATTACACAAGATGTTAGTACGCGCTTGGTAATCGATCACAGAAACATTATCGAGGATACGAGCGAGAGAAATTTTATTGGAGATTAATGACCGGCATTAGGTTTAGATGAAATTAGCTTTTTGAATGAGCGCATAACTCTTGACGAATTTTCAGTACACTGCGACGCAATGACGATTCGAGATGTACGTGTATACCTCAAAACGTTAAACGCCTCCTTGTATAAGACAATACTACAGTAGTAAAGCTCTGTCAAGCGGGTGATATATTTAAATCAAAGTGTTCACCAGAAGACAAATCACGGCCTGGGAATGCATTCATCCGCGAATATAATATAATTAATTAATTACAGCGTTTAGACAATGTTAACGACAGCAGTTAGCGCTCGAGACGAGCGTATTTAGTCAAAATGAAAATGAGTTTCCGTGATTAAAATCTTCAGTTAGTATAATGGTACACTTGTGTACATCCATCCTTGTGTTTAACGACCCGTGAATGTCATGCCTTAAAACGTTTTCTTAATTTTATGGCATTTACTTTATTTGAGAACAGTGTCGGATTAGTAACATAAAACACACACAACTACGGCTTGATTGCCTGCGCCATCGACTTAAAGCCCAATAACTATGATATTATATTGATTGAATCAGCATTTACGCCATTGAACTTTATAACGAACGTGATAATAAAATTTTGTATGAATGTAAGTTTGTCGTTTGATATATCAACGGATTATCCTGCTATATATTTTAAATCAACATATTATACATTTAATATTGTACATTTATTCGTTTTTGGAGGACGCGTTCTAGCAATAATTTATTGTTATACCTCTTTTGGTTTTAGGTCTTTTTATAGAGTTTTTGTTGATAAATAAATATATGTATATAATATTGAGTGCCTTATTCGATAGATTTATTATAAGTAGATTGTTTGTAATTACATCTTTGAATCATAATAACCTGTTGCAGTTACGGGATTCGAAGACGCGACTTCTAGCATCGTGGTACGCATGCTTATCACTTGACAAGCGACTGTTTATATAGCTACTTACTATGCGGACATTTATTTTTGAGAAGTTTAATTTGTTGATAGTGTAATTAATTATTTAAGAATACATTCGAAGATGATAGCGGTTATAATAATAAAAAAAAATGTATTTAAAATTCGGTGTTTATTTCAACATAACAATTTTAGTGGACAGGAAGTAATTATTATTCATTGATTTTTGTAAAATTGAGTTCTTTGTGACAAAATATTTAAAAAAAAAAAATCAAAACAAAACACAAGGTAAATAATTTTAGAAAAAATGTGAATAAAATATTTGTATTGACTGTATTCAACTGAAAACACGTAATAATTATTTATCAAAGACTAAAATAGTATTAAAATACAATACAACGTTGTTCTTAAAATACATTTTTTATTAAATACTTTCGCCATTATTACAGCAAGCATATTTATTTATTCATTAATCGCATCGTACCGTTTCTTTGTCTATACACGTACAGTAAATTTAATTCACCGTAAGCACTAGAAAATAAATTTCAGCCTTATTTGTGGTTAAATATATCAGACATCAGACGTATAAAATAAGAACTGGGTTATTAAGATAAACAAGAACAAAAAAGGTTTTATAGCTGCGTTCTAAATAGTGGTACCTGCATGATTCCAGCCATTGAATTGTTTCCCGTACTGCGGTGTCCTCTACGATATTCCAAGAAATCAAATTCATCAGGTTACCCACTACGGCCCTGATCGCATTATTACTTGCGTTAGATTTTCTTTAACCGAAAACTGCGTAACAAGTAAAGCGTTTACCTACTTTAAAATTATGCCCAATGTATTTATTACATTCAACTGAGAGCAGACGACTAATGTGATTGCCTCGACGCAGGAACTCGAACGTCACACCATTTCTAGCGCCAGCAGCCAGAACAAACAATCATAATTATTTATAAACTTCCTGACAGTTAATCAGACTTCGTAGACTTTGATTGGTCACCATTTCCACTCCGTAATATTATATTTCGGATATTATGCGGATATACTAGAAACGCGCACGACCTAAACGATGGTTCAAGCGATCACCCTGAAATCGATACATCTGAAATATCGAGTAAAAACGTCGATGGATGCTGAATGTTCCCTAAAAATAACGAAAAAAAACGATCACACTGGAGCTTAAACTCAATAAATACCAATTATTTACGACACGCAGAAAGGAGCAAAGAAACTGGCATTTTTTGTATTCGCTGAGATCGCTTTTATGGCACTTCAAGGGAAGCGAGTATTTCCTTCAATACAATTTCTTATGATAAAATGTTTATAATTATTTCGAACATTTAATAACATTATCGCCGTGATTCACAAGTACGCGTATTTCGGGGCTAGATGACGAGGGTCCAAATAACAAAATTTGAATAAATCAATGCATGGAAATGGATGCTCAATAACTCAATACGCCAATAACGAAAAGCAGTATGTTAAAATAAGTATTCAGGTTGTAAAAAAACGCATGCAGTTTACATCCGGAGTGGATATAGGATATAAAAAATAAAACATTATATTTACTCAGTTCGAGAAAAGAAGCTAGCTGCTTATTTAAAAAACTAAATAAACTGATTTGCCCTTTTGTGTCAAGATCAGAAAGCCTCCGAGAAAAACAATCTGTCAAAATAAGTCGACGGCGTGTAGATTCATATGATGCATTATGTATGTTTATTGCATAAATTGAAAACACGCAAAATACAACATTTTTTTTTGTACTCAATCTATATCAAAATAAATGTCAAATAATACAATATAACAGTCTGTTTTATATGGTAGGCTGCTTAGCCTATGTTACTAATTACATTTAAATTTAAAAAAAATACTGTTTAACCTCGTTAATCGTCAGAAATTCTAAAATGTCATTTTTAGTTAGTGACAACGTTATGCTTTTATTTTTAATATACACGTTCACTTACGCTCTTGTTAACTAGATTATCCTGCTGAATATACTACAGTTTGTATATACTGGAGTTATGGCTTACCTGGAAAAAAAGAGAAAAAAACATGAAATGAAAAAGTGGGATGGTTAAGTATATATAAAGTTTGTGTTAGAAGGTACTTGACCCTTTATTTCCAAAAATAGATAGGTATCGCGAACGTCGTTGTTAAAGGAAAAGCTGCTGGTAGACGCCTCCACTCCTCGAATTGCGTGGCTGAGAATCTGCCATACGGAATTTTGTTGTATTGATAAAACAGGTAGTTTTATGAAATAAGTGATATGAGTTTAATGGAATTTGTAGTGTGACCTAACATAGTCCATGACTTTAGAAAAAATTAAAAAGTATTTGCTTCAATGTCATAGTAGAATTTTTCGAATCACCTAACAAATTGGACATCCGGTTTGAGACGTAATCCATCAAGGATGTTTTGTCGATTTTTTTCAGCAAAATTTACTAAAAAGAAAATCCTTTCTTTAATAGCAATTGACATATTATCATACAATATTTTACGAATTTTTGAAGAAATTATTGTTGCTAGATATTACATGTGAAATAATAATATATTTTTGTTACATAAAAAAATATATCAAATTGTTGTTTATAGTATTATATTTAATTCTTAAAACATATTTTTTGTTCGACTAATAGCAATAATATATACATATTTATTAGATCATTCTAAGACGTAGACATTTAATTGTAATTTTTTTTTATAATGATTGAAAATAGCAATTAAAGATGTAATTATTAATTTCACACTAAGTTCACTTGCCAAGATATTTATATGTACAATGAGTATAATATTGAATAAAGTAATATGATTCATTTACATATACCAGAGAAGGGAAAGTATTTTTTTTTTTTTTATCCTCTATATAACAATGATTATATTCACGTTGTTATAGTTTGTAGTTTAATACAATATGGTTGTAATAAGATTGAGAAAAAAGTAGGTTTAAAACTATTTGTTACGTTATTGTAACATTGAATATATTACAAATAACGATAAAGCAACGATATTTTATTGACAAAAACACAACACCAGGCAAACAGAAAGACACCATTATCAGTAAAATCCAAGGATCAACATCTGTGCGAAGATTATTAACCGACAAGGCTTCTATATATCGACATCGACCTTACTTGGCAAAGCAAAGGAGCTTTCCTGCATTATCTTTGCCTTAGTAACTTCGTTCACCTATATCTGACAGACAAAGGGATGCTGAAATACCTCTCCACACTGGGACTAAAGAAGACAACATAATAAGGGATGCTACAATCTTACACATTGACGTGTGGGCGAATTGTCAATAGCAAGAAAGCTTTGCTTTTGATAAGTAGTTTCAGGAAATGCTAAGCAACTAAGCTAAATCTCCGACAGTACGAAGTCAAATTTGTTTTAATGAAAGAATGTTTGAGTACGAAAATACAAATGCATATATTTAATTACGTATGACACTTAGCATGTAATATATACAAGGATGGGCAAGTATAACTGTAGACGAATAATATATTATACAAAATACACCATTATAACTGGAATTAATTAAATATATGTCATGGAGCATAGAGAAAGAAACAATAGCTAAATTTACCATAAATATAAACGATGTTTTTTTTAAAATAATTTCATAATTAAAAATCTCTGGTTCGGGATGAAGATGGTCATATCTTGTTCGTCAAAGTTTAAGTTTCAACCTTAAATGCACAACTTTAGGTCTATTATCTCGGGTTTGAATTCGCGTGTCATCTTAATTACTCATCCATTATAGCCGAGAGTTATTCGAGTGTAATAATATTTATCTCGAAATAGCGGTTTACTCCATAAATTTAACCTCATATTTTATGCATTTTGATCTTACCTAAATACATTTAATTAGATGGTGTTTGAAAAAATATGATTTACTTTATACAGCTTGGGCAAGATTATTATAAAAATACTGTAAAAATAAAATTAGATTTAAAAAGTTTCTGAAAAATTCTATAAATAGTCCTAGTTGACACTGAATGATAAAAAAATAATGAGTTATTTGATCTGATTTTTTCTATACTGTATTGAACTTTTTAACATTTTCACCCCAATAATGACACGTATGCGACATTACAAAAGACAATGGAATCTAACGAGACATAAGATATGTAAGCACGTCTCCCTTTGAAGTCGCTTCCTTCCGTTATTGATTGATTGTAATATAACTTTTACACACATTCATATATTTAAGTCATATGACAGTAAAAGAACAATAACCTCCTGGACAAAGCATTCCGTGTAACCCCCAATTCAAAATATCCCCAGATTAAATTATCTATAATTTATAAGTAAATAAAATATCAGACGTGTCTCCCCAGTAACCTAGAGGTTAGCGTGCGCGCCTGGCATCCGGGTAATGCAGGTTTGATTCCAACATTTGCCAAAAATACAGGAGACTGGATGTCTATAGGGTTGAGCAAATGTGATATGTTACGAAACGTCTTCACATAGTGTAGATTAATATAATCCACTTTCGGAGGAAACATTGTTAAAAAATATGTGTATGTTTTAATGAAATTTTAAATAATAATGTTAAACTACATAAACTTTTGGAGGTTGAATTTTTTATACATACACCCGTATTATAGCATGAAATATTTTGTTTGTGTCTATTATACCTAAAAGCTCCCATGAAATTTTAATGCTTTTATTTTTATAGTTTTCCGTCTCAAGGTTAATTATCATAGAACTCATGACAGCAGATAAATTCAAACATTTTCTTCTCCAGAGTGGATTCTTTCTAAACCATTGATTACAAGCAGGAAACATTTGAAATTTATTACACAGTGGTATAGTTAAATATTTACATAATTAAATATTATAAATATCTCATATCGCTTAGTAGTTAATATACTGGGGTTCTCAATACAATAGGTATCACCAACTTAATTAACACCCCCAGGCCACCATCCGGGAAAACCATTGAACTACACACAGAAGCCTCGGTAAACACGTCATGTTGATAGCATTATCCTTCCAGTTGACTAAAGTCAATGAATTCGATTTGAAAGGAGGGGATAATTGATTTTATGTGTTAACTAAATTTTGTAGGTAAAGCTGTATAAGCGAATGGGATGTTAAATAGGTTGCAAACATTTGAAATGGATTTGTAGAGATTCACCACATAATTTAATTGAAGGAATTTAAACAAAAGGGAATTAAATCAGACTTAAGTAAGTATTGCAAGCTAAAAAATCATAGTTCTCAAGACATTTCTTATATATGCATAAATGATATTTTATGATGGCATATATTATAGAAGAAACGAACATATTAGAGGAAAATAATATACTAAATAAGACATTACTTAAATATAAAACGTTTAACATTTTATTTATATCTATGGCGAAGTGCAAAATATGATTTTTCATAAGAACAAAAATAAATATTCTGAAGTATTTTTTTCAGCAATAATGATGCTCTCCTTGGCGTAAATTTTGTACAGCATCTGCAACGTCTTCTGCAAGTTTTTCTGAAACGGTCTCATATATTTTGGGATGTTTTTTCGTATTTATCGTACAATGACTAAAGATGGAGTTACAGTCATAAGTCTGTCCATCATAGATATTTGCTATGACAAATGTATGTTTCTA
Source organism: Rhyacophila evoluta (assembly GCA_022683975.1). NCBI lineage: Eukaryota > Metazoa > Arthropoda > Insecta > Trichoptera > Rhyacophilidae > Rhyacophila > Rhyacophila evoluta. The sequence goes on from JAGVSQ010011065.1 coordinate 10,315, forward strand.
ATAAGATACATAGTACAGAGTCACGTACTAGACAAAATCTAAAAATGATAACTAAAAGTGTTAACTCATTGGATTGTTAAATTATCGATCTAGACTTAGAGCATGATCCATTACTATCTGGGTTATTCGGTTTTGCATATCCGGCGTTAGAGTGGGCTAGCTCTAATTATGTTTATAAAATATGCAAACTGAGAAAGTTTGTTGCATTTTAGCACGTACTTGTAATATAGTTACCCGCAATTGATGGTGTTTATGATATTACCATACACATGTGGTCTTTATAATTTCATCAGGACAACATAACACTCAAGTGAAAGTAATCTATCAATAACATAATAAAACAAAATCCAAACCAAGTTATATCAAATATCTATCGAACACGATATAAAAAAAACACATATTATAATAAAACACGTATTGTGTCAAATAAGTAAAATACAATGTCTCTTGGATAAATCATAAAAAAATAGCATACATAAAATAACCTTACCTAATCGAGAGCTTTTAAAACAAGAGGTTATAATCGTAAGCTTTTTGTCTTGCGAGCTAGTTTTCCCATTACCATCTAAATTACAGCAATCAATACCATACACATAGATTAATTTAATTTGTTAATTTGGTAGTTAAAATTCGCATTGTACTAGTTCCGACATGACGAATAAAACTCGTTGATAAACCGAGTTTCCCATACGTAAGTTATATAATTAATAAACAACGCTTAGAAATAACGTTCCATTAAATTTAATCCTTGTTTCTATCCTGAAAGTTAGTGTAGTATTATGTCATGTTCTACACAAGGATAATTCGATACAGCATGACGAAGGCTAAGCATTAAAATACTCAATGTACAAATGTATGATATGTATGTACTCTTTATATATGCTAATGAAAAAGGAAGTATTATACGTACGTATGAAAATATTCAAACAAGAAGAAAGCTAAGTCTTTAAAGCTATCATATCGTCAGTTGAATGGATTATTATTGTTACATGAAAAGTATTAAAACAGATTTAGTCGTTATTTATGAAATAAAAGTAAATAATTAATATTTTAAAAGCAGTTTTTGACTTATGATATTATTGCATTTATTGATATATAAATACAGTCCGGTGATGTTATATTATTATCGTGTTTAGCGATAATAAATTTGGTGTGGACTTAGCACCCTTGACTGTATGTTATGTCGGTCGCCAATTTTATTTGCGAGATTATGGACTCCTAAACTGTCAAACACATGCTTGTTCGTTCGAAATTAATACAGCCTGACAAGCGCGTGAGGCACGTCATGACAATTAATTTCCATTATGATGGATGAGGAAAATTTGATTTTCTTTTGCACGGGGACCGGGGAAACTAAAAGGTGAAATATGAACGGTCAAAATAGAGCAATCAAAGCGGACAGAATTAACAACATTTCAAACAAGTATATGGTGTTGAAATATTATGAGCATTGCGTATCGTATACATAATATATTTATAGCAAAGTTATTTTTAGTGTATTTTATTTTCCATTACGTCATCACATACTTAAAATCATATTTTATACATCATGATGTGAACGTCTTGAATGCTTAATTTGTTATGCCTTCAACACGCGAAAGAAA
>JAGVSQ010011066.1:0-12482 GCA_022683975.1 Rhyacophila evoluta
ACGAGAATTGTTTGTCAGACAATTACTCAACCTAATGGGCATCCAGTCCTGCTTTTTTGGATTTTTATTCCCATCTGTGGGATTCGAACCCGCATTCCCCGGATTGCTAGGCGCGCACGGTACCAACTACGCTACCGGGGAGACGAAACATCAAAGTATACCCACGAATATAAGCATAAATTGCTGTGCAATGGAAAGCTAGAGTACGTAATAAATGAAAGTGCTTTCTCATAGTAACAATCGTAAAGTAAATATAAAGCCTTTCTTCGAAAAAAATCGATTCAATTTATTTTGACCATAATTATAACGGACAATAATATTTCTTATATGCTTGTATTGTTTTTAAGTGTAATAATGGTGGAGAAAGACATTTCATTGTAAGATGGCATTTGGGGGTTTTTTAGAGACTAAATAATTTATCATACACTTGTATGACTTTCTCTCTCTCTCTTTTGACCGATGGCATATGTCTGTGACCTTTAACTTTTAACCCTCTGAGAACCAAATAAAATATTAAGCCAAAATAAAAAAAGTCGTGGTCACATTTTAATAAAATACAATTTGTATATTTTTCATTTGTCGATAATTAATTGAGTATCCTTCACTTAATATTATTCAGAATGTCGTTAAATATTTTCTCATTATTAGAAGAAAAACAGCGATCTTTAAGGTCATTATTATTAAATATAATAGACGTCCATATTAATTTTATTCTGAAAAAACAATCAAATTAAAATTCCTTTAATATTTTTAATATGCTATTTTCTTATTGTCGCTTATGATAAATATATTTTTAGTGTATTTATTTATTAGTTAAAAAAATCACCACGTACAAGACTTACTACTAATGGTATCCAAACATTTATAGACTGCTTGCAGTCCGAGGATTGTCAATCCAAGATTGATGATGGCTTACACATAAGCATTGCATATTGCACGAGCCTGATATGACTGACAGTGTGCAACTGTCGTTGCGGACTGTCTAATTTGCACTCTACGTAAATTCTACTATTATAAATTGTGCTTGGACTGTAGGTGTATTGGTACCATAAGTATTATCAGTTGATGACTGGCTTACAGATGTTCTCCAGTATGTTTTTTTCTAGCAAAATCTTTTTACTTCAATAATATAAATAATACAAATCATTAATTAGGTAAACTATTTGTAACGTAACTTTTTTTAAATACCAACGGATAACCGAGATAACTGCTTAATTAAAAAGGAAAGCTCCTCGTGTTGTTGTGAGTATGCAGACATTCAGTGCCACGCCGTACTAATTTACATGTTGTGCACCGCACAAGGGCGGCTAAATATAATGAGCGTCTTTTTTCATGACACTTGAATACGTGGTAACCTAAGTCTTGGGTAATTTATGTTTACTACCGGGAAATACCCGTCAAATAAAGTAGAACGTTTTTCCATATCAGAGCTCCGGGATACGCTTGATTAAAACCGGGTGTAAAGGTGAGGCTGGTGGATGGTAGGTACATTAGGTAGTGTTTGCTACGTGCAATGATATTTATACAAGTTTACTATAGAAATATAAAATCTGTAATAATATGTAATCTATTTCATAATTAAGATATTATATCGTTTGCATATAGCTAAGAATTGGTCTACCCATCCGCGTAACATTTATCGATTATATCCTCATTAAAGATTTGCCCATGGCACTTTTTAAATTATTTTTATTATGAAAATGATTCGATTATGCATGCATTATACATGAATCGTTGAATTAATTATATTTCAAGTGATCATTATAATTAATTGATTGTTAATCAGTGTCAATATTCCACAATTACAATATGTTGGATACAATTAGTGATGAATAAGTAATGACATATTAATAATATATATTTATTTTATAGTTGATTTGAATTTTAATTGTAAATCGGTGCCTTAATCTAGAGTTCCATGATAACTGCATGCAAGACATCTTCGCACACATTGAAGTGCTCACACTATCTTGAAGTCTTACTATAAAACAACTTGGTTACAATAAAAAGGTTATATTATATAACATCATGTATACAGGCAATGACATCAACAATATTCAACAAAGCGATTGACAACCATAATTATTAAAAAAAACTTTTATTATCATCCATAAATAGACTGTCAAAATTGAATTCACAAAAAAATATTTCTAAGCCGTTCATCTGTTCAAGTGACTGTATAATTTATAATTAAATATAAAAATCTACCTATAATATAATTACGCAAATTAAGTATAAATGTCTTATTATTTCTGTGTTAGTGTGTCCACTTCAACGTGTGCGTAGATGTCTTGTGAGCATGTGTTGTGTGCGCAGTTGTCTTGTGAGCACTTGTCCGGTCCGCAGCTGTCTTGAGTTCAGTTGTCTGGTTACTATAATTTAGTATGAGCTTTATTCCTCTACATGGAATATTAGTTTTCCAAGCTGTTTACTAATTTGGCATCCCGTATTTCGACTTCAATCTCTTGATTTCATGTCAGGTTCTTGGGTGGTTTAGTTCATATTATATTCTTGATAGCTTCTTCGCTTAAAAATTGTGGATTTGTCTAGCAAAGTAGAATGGTAATTTCCAAAGCCACGTCTGTTGTTTTTGGCCAACATATCGACTTTAGAAAGAAAAAAGGACGTAACCATCAATCTTTCAAAATGGATTTTATCCGGTAATCATAATGTACTCATATACAACTTAATATATGTTCTATCTCTTAGATAAATTGATCTTTTTGGGTGTAAGCTGTAAATGTCCAATTAGAATCTAAATTAAAACTTTTAAGTTTGGAAAAATGATGGTTTGTCAAATTTGCGAGCAGGAAAAACTTCCATAACATTTATTGGTTTTTCTTACATATTATTTATTGAATTAATGTCATATTAAAGAAATGTAATAACACTTTCAGTCTTCATGCACTTAAGTTTCTGTATATGTAATGTTTTGACTTTGGCACACAACTATTAAATAAACGTTTGTGTCTCCTGTAAAATTTGTTCTGTGTGGGTTACATCTCTTTTCCTTTCCACAGTCGATATATAAAATACTAAAAAAAACTATACTCCATCACTATCTTTAGAAGGCAGCAATTTACTATGCAAACGTCATGCACTTTAAATGTCTAGACTCTAGACAGTGATCAGGGTTTTTTTTATTCACTTGGGTATGTAAAATCATTATGGTATTAAGCTATGAACTATTTGCAACGTAGCTAATAAAATCTAACAATAAATAAACGATAAAAATATCGTTAAACTTATGTTAATATATTGATGATGGCGTTACACCTCAAATGTCAATCGATAAATATAATAAAACATTTTTATTAAATTCTTTATGACATTTCGCCAGGAAATTGAGCATATTTTGTTTTATTATTTTTCACGAGAATTATGTTTTAGACAATTTCTCAACCCCAGTGGGCATCCATTTCTACCTAGAGGTTAACATGTACAATTTGGAGCCGGAGATTATGGGTTCGATTACCACAGCTACCGGATTCAAAATATCTTAATATGCCATACTAAAAGCCTAGTCGGCTAATAAATTGTCTTGAATTTATTTTTTTCAATCAGTCAAAATAATTATTGACCGTGTGGAGATTTATATACTCCATTTTTGAAGTAGACATCTTCATACTGGTAAAATCTATTTGTTCTACTTTCTGAGCAGAGATGGTGAAATGAAAAGCCAATTTTAATAAGGTTGCATTCATCATATGGTATTCCATAGACTAAAGTTTAAATTTCTGTTACACTGTTCGAAAGTATTAATCGTTTAGATATATGCATTTTCTCGAGTATTTATTCAATAAAAATAACTTCAAAGTAATATTTGTTCAGATGTATTTATTTTTTTATAATTTAGAGAAATAAAGTTTCATTTTCCTGGCTTGAAGGTAAAACTTATTATGTACATTGTGATAGTTCTGAGATAACGAGGCTTAACATATTTTTTTGCGCTATCAAATCCATTTTAAAAGTTACGCTTTTCCGTTTTTTTATAATATACAATGCTTTTTTTATGTCTGTTAAATAGGGGTAGTGAGGCATTAAATAATCGACCATTAGCAAACATTATTTGCAAAATTAAATTAAAGATCAATATTATACAGCTGACAGTTGATTTGTTGACAATACCATCTACAATACGAATTAATAATGCTCTCAATAACTCTACTCGAAGACATGTTTACAGTTCAGGGAAAATCATTATCTGCCGAGAAGAACTTTTCCTGAATATAAATCCTAAATAATTACCGGCGATGATATTTTACCGTTAATAGGATAAATATTGTCAAACTGATTTTTTCCAACGACAGATCTTGTAAATATAACTGGATTTCTTCTTCTTCTTACTGCATATCTGCTATCTAAGAATCACTGTCGCCCGCAAGTATTCTTGCGCCCTTCCAGGTCATATCTGCATCCCGTAACTCCGCCGAATACATTCTATAAACAGTATGTAGTGGTCTCCCCGGACGCCATGAACTAGTTGGCTTAAAGAATAGGCAGGTCAGGGATTATTCCATTTTAAAGGCAGATATCATTTATAAACTGAGAACTGCATGCGACCGCTTAAATAGATTTCTCTCTGGGACGTAATGATGAAATTCAAATAATTGATCAACGGTGCCTAGCACACATACCAAAGTCATCCAATACACATGCACATTTTTTATACCATGTTTGCTCCCAGAGTGGAGCATATGGATCTATACAGTGTAAATATATCCACTCCGAAAGTGGAGTTTATGGATCTCCACATGTGACAGAATTAATTCTCGTAAAATTGCTCAATCTAATGAGCCGTCTAGTCGTGTATTTTGGGATTAAAAAAAATCCGATAGATGAAGAATCGAGCCCGCATTCCCTGGATTGCTAGGCGCGCATGCTACCAAGTACACTGCCATTGCTGGCTTTATAAAAAAATGCAGTTTTACCTCTAAACTAACGATGTGATGTTGAGTAATATTTATTTTTTACAATTTAGAAAAATACCTTTTATTTAATATTAGGACGGAAATAGTTTGTTTATTAGTATTTGCGTGAGTGAGGGCTCCCAGCGGATGTCCTCGACCGGATATTTCCACAACGTGTACTCGGGCATCGCATATGAAGTTGCTGTATTCAGTTTGGCACATGAACTATTATTACGTACGGGATATCATTTAAATAATTCTATATTAAATGATAGAAAATTAATGCAATTATACACGTGATTCCTAAATTTCTGCTTATAATACATTGTTCCACATCCGCTACGAAAGTGGTAAACCTTATCTCCGCAATGTGAAGACATGTCAATTTTTCTCGAGAATTGGCTGTCACATAATTTCCCAATCTAATAGCCATCTAGTCCTGTATTATCGGATTTTTAAATGAAGCTGTACGCTGTTTGTGGATCTCATGGAAATCACACCGCAATGTTACAAATGGTTATACTTTAGTGCTTGTTTCTGGGTTTTTAAACGATGTCTCAGCTTCTGTATTCTGTAGCCAGACAAAAACCTATGTAATGTCTTCATTTTCTTGAAGTTGAACAAAATAGTTAAGTCAGTATGCAATGCCAAAATTGAAGAGAATCTTTAAAAGAGTTAAACGCCATACCAAAAATAGTAGTAGAAGTAATTCTTGAAAGATCGCAAAATGTGCAGATACTAATGTTTGTGATCAAGAATTCTCGAGAAATTTTAAACACTTTGATTTTTCTCGAGAAATTTTTTATGAGAATCTAAACAAAAACAAAAATTTTATCTTGTATTATTTCAGTATTCAATTTAAAATGAATGTTCGATATTGCTGCTAAATTTTGAAAATTCTAGATTTTCTCGAGATTTCCGAAATTACAAAAAAAAAGATTTCTCGATCTCGAGAATTTAAAAAAGTTGAGAATTCACAATCACCAGTTCATATATTTGATGGGGACGAACTAAATGATGATTTGGAATTTGGTTAAGCCTCATTCATATACATGTTTGAAACATATGCTCTGAAACTAGAGTTCTTGAATATTATATTTAATTACATTTTTCAAATAATTTAATCGATGCCATTGACTGACTGACGTTGGTTGATAGTGTTTGTTTACTCTGTCCCCTTAAAGAAGTATTGCTGTTCCGCCGTGTACATATTGTATAATTAAACATCGAGATGGAAAGGGTTTTAATGTATGTAATTTAAAATGTAGTTAAAATTTTACAATAATGGCCATCACAAAAGACCGAAAAGTAACATGAATAATTCATATAATCAAAAGCTTCCTAATTAAAAATCCGTTATTTCCGTTTATTTTCAACAGCCGGGTCTGAATAATTTATAATTTTATATGACCTTTACCTGAACTCTTTACATTCTATATTTTTTTACTCTCATGGGTTATAGAGAAATAGTTATATCACATACGATAATTAAAAGTTACTTTGAATCAGATTACAGCTTTCGACGCTTTAATTAATCTGCGATGAATTATAGATTAATTTGCTGATAATAACATCTAAAGTTCAAATAAAATTGATTTAGATGAGTCTTACACGTGTTAATTTAGTCTTCCGTGATAAAAAAAACTATTCGCGCTCATTTTATTAGTTCGTATGTTATTCTGTATCCGTTATTTGCATAATGCATTGTAACATCCGGTTAAATAATAAAATCCAACGCATTTAAAAAAAGATAATGCAACGGTTGTATACTATGTATTGAATTTAATAAACGAAGCTTAATTTTTAGCTTCAAATGATTGCCGCTCCTTATGAATAAATGAGGCTACACACGGCCAAGTTTGCATGCTCACTTATTTGTGTGTGACCATTATTTTCCCGCTGAAAACGGAACATCTACTAATTTTAGATAAACTTACGTATATTTGATATAAACTGTAAGAACAGCCATCTACTGACGTAAAATAAAATAACGAATAAATCATTCATTAATATGTGATGCTTTAATTATTATTATTGCTTGCTCAATTCGACTTACAAACCTCAATTCAAAATAGGTTGATTTTTATATTTCATTTTAAATAATGTATATTCACTTTCTTACAAATGAACAGTTTTTAGATGGTGGGTATCATGTGATTTGATTTCAATTTTAAAAGTATATTTATAGGAAATTCAGACTTATAAGTTGCCAAAATATATTAAATAAACACCAAAAGTTAGATCGATAAATTCGTGGGACAAATCTTCGGAATTTTGAGAGTTCTTCGCGTTGAATACGGCACGGTATACGCCCGCATAGCTGATATAGATACTTGGCAGGTGATTGAAGAGGAAAGCAAGTTGCATAGCCAATATTTAGTGATTTATGTGTCAAACGAAGAAGAAGAATTACGTACAATTAGAGTTATTATATCACAAATATAAGTGATCAAAAACTATCGATCGTTCCTACAGTGCGATGTATTAATTATTTTAAATTAAAAAACTAAAATAACCGATTTAAATCTATTTATAAATATAACCCGTTCACATTAATTATTATTACAATTCACTTTCAGACCCTTATCTTCACTTTGAAACATGCTGTATTTACAATATATAAATGTTATCTCTAATATTATATATCAAATATAACCTTTAACTATCTGTTTTTGAATGCCAGAGAGAAAACAAGATCTTTTGTGAATTTGAATTGTTTCAGTTAACAATCTAAATTTAGAGTGGTACTCTTCATTTTAATTTACTGTATGATGCCGTATATTTGTTGATGAATAATTTTTGAATAGTTGAAAAATTAATATTTTAATACATATGTAGTCAAATTTTTACCGTTGAATGTTTCAGTTATAACACTAGTATCGATAATAGATTTTAAATTCATACATTGTCTTGAAGTTTACATCATTTTACTCGCCATAACAAGTGAAATCGTAGAAAACTTTAATTTCAAATCAATGTATCCCCCGAATATGAAGCACATGTGTTACCATCAAGTGAAAATTATTTATAAGAATTGGCTGTCAGCCAATCACATAACTACGTACGCCATCTAGTTTTGCATGTGGATGAAATTGAGGGTGAAAAAGTAACATTTTCCAATTGAGAACTTGGAAATTCAAGTTGTGAACTGAATTTGCCACTTAATGTTTGGGAAGTAAAAATATTACTAACTACCCTCGAAGGAAAAAGAGAAACTATATTAAGTGTGAAATATTTTTAACGTGTATGTCACGTAAACAAATAGCGTACCTTACGTAAGTAAATAATGCACCCCACGTAAGTAAATCTTGTACCTCACATAGGTAAATGGTGTACCTCACGTAAGTAAATAGCCAAACCCACGTAAGTAAATAATGTAACCCACGTAAGTAAATCTTGTACCGCACATAAGTAAATGGTGTACGTCATGTAAGTAAATAGCCAAACCCACGTAAGTAAATAATGTAACCCAGGTAAGTAAATCTTGTACCTCACACAAGTTAATAGTGTAACCCATGTAAGTAAATAATGTACCCCACGTAAGTAAATCGTGTACCTCACATAAATACATAGTGTAACCCATGTAAGTAAATAATGTACTCCACGTAAGTCGATCTTGTACCTCGCATAAGTCAATGGTGTACCTCACGTAAATATATAGTGCAACCCATGTAAGTGAATAATGTACCCCGTAAATCATGTTTCTCACGTAAGTAAATAATGTACCCCACGTAAGTAAATCGTGTACTTCACGTACGTAAAAAGTATTGCATTACGAATACGTCCATTAAATATTATATCATGCCTAAAGAATAGACGAAAGGTAATTTAAAGTCTTAAATTATTTTAACTGAAGTTAACATACCTTGTATTGTTTCATAGTGATACGATCTGATTCCCACGAATCGAAAAATTCGCCCTGCTCTTCAATATTTCACTATTTTTTATTTTTCTTTATTCTATAACTCGTCTTTTATTAAGATTGTTAACGTTTGATTCAGCTAGAGAATTTAATTCTATGAGAAGTTTCTATTGTTTATCTTTCTCTCGTTATCTAGATTTCGTTTATTGCCCATGGATCTGTATATTTTTGTCATTGTTTGCTTTGTTAAGAAAAATGATCCATTTAAAAGAAACTTAATAATAATATTACTTAAGTATGTTTTGCCTCTTATAATTACACAACAAATAAATTCTCGATTGCGTAAACGTACTTTGACAATGAGTTGAAAAATTCAGTATTCCATTTTGAACTAGCTATCAAGCGAAGCACATATTTTGTTAAGTAATGCTAATAATTAATGTGTGATAATCAGATTTATAAATTTTTATACCATACTCAGAAGAAATAAATAACTTTTCAATGGATGGCAACCATCATAATGTATAATATACCACTTAATACACGATATATTAAAATGATTTGAGCTGGAAATGCCGGATTAGTGTCTAGATGTAGCTTTTAAGTTTGAAAAAAGGATGGCCTGTAAAATGAACTTCCACCTGCTCAATTTTACTGGTTTTTGTTTAAAAACTTAATAAATCAATATCATGTTAAGTAAACAAAACACCAGTTCAGTCTTCATACACTAAAACAAAATTGGGACTCGGTTGGGTAATTTATAAATTTTACAAAAAAATAACGCAAAAATTAGTAAAAATCAAAATGCTTCATGTTCGCAGTCGACGTGGTTAAAATATACATATTGTATTATCTTTAAAGATATTGCTTGAGAAAAAAACATCTTCTTCCTTTTTCTTGCATATCTGCTCTCTAAGTGGAGCATAAAGACACCACGTGCTGCCTCCAAGAGTCCTTGTCGCTCGCCAGTATTCTTGCGTCCTCCTGGGTCAACACCTGTATCCCATAACTCCGCTGAATACATTATGTAGATAGTATTTAACAGCCTTGCAGAACGCCGACAACCCGCCGGCTTAAATAATAGGCAGGTTAGGTGCATCTGCAATATATGGCCGAGCCAGGTCCAGCGTCGCAGCTTTACATTATCATTGATAAGTGGCTACATGGTCCGTTCTTCTATCTCCTCATTTCGAACGAAGTCATACCAAAGTATCTCCAGAATCCGTCACAGGCACCTCTTCTTAAAGCTTAGATTATTAAAAATTAAATGAAAAAATAAAAACTTTCCAATACCACAACTCATGCATACGTCAAAATTTGACCGGTTGTAAGAACGGGGCGGGTGGATCGTATGTATAGGTTCGAGTGATTATATAAAGAAGGCCATAATCTATATATCGATGGCAAAGAGAAATGGTACGTACGTATAAGGCAAAAAAATAAAAGTAAATACAACGGTAGTAAAGCTGTTTTTCGATGCTACGTCAATGGAGATATTTATAAACAAAGATAAAGATAAGCGTACCATAAAAAGGACCTCCATAAAAATAGGCGTCTTGTGGTTGCAGCTTTATTAGTCCAGTAGAAATATAAACCTACTTTGTATGATCATTTATATGAAAAAAAAACTTTTATAAGTCTGAAGTAGACGCATAAAAAATAATTAAAAAATATAAAACAAATTCTTAACAATAATTATTAACAGATTTGTTTTTTTGTAAAAGAATTAATGCGCAAAAAAGGTTGCGTATACATTTATTAAATATTAAATTGAAGTAGAAATGTGATTATGGTATGTATGTATACATGGAAGTATTAGACGTACTAGAATAAGTGGTAGTAAACTGCCTGGGAGGATGCAGGAATATTTGTGCAAATAGAAATTTTTGGAGGTGTCTATATGCTCCACTTAAGGAATAGACGTGAACGATAAGATGGTTTTTAAAAGTTTATTAATGAAGAGATTTTTGGTTCATATTTTGTCGCTTTAAGATTGGTTTGTCGAATAAACCAGCTGTCAAATGTTCAGGAGATTAAATACAAATGCCATTTAAATACATACAGGTAAATATATTTAAAACATATATTAACTGTCTTATTAATTGATATTACGTATTGTTTTTCAAATTACGCACCGTGGATATTTAATAAACCAACCCTAAAGCGTCGATTTGCCACGAAGTATTCATAGCGGGTTTATCTACTATATTTATCATTTATTTATTTAACGTGTTTCAAATCTATTTAAATACTTTTGAAATGGTTTGGAATTTATCGTAACTAGTAATCGATTTTACAGGAATAATATAATAGCAACCTGCTTGGGCGTAGGCGTGTCGTACTATTTTCGAGATATAATCTGTTACAGATACTTGAAATGTAAAAAAATGCTTGTAGCATGATTTATATAGTAGGACATTTTTTTCTAAAGCCCTGGTGCTTCACTTCATTTATTTTCGGATGTAAAAAACATTGTATGAGTATCCTTAACTATCTATATATATACTGTGAAAAGGGACGTAACCCACAATTTTTTTAAATAGCTTTTTTCGATAATTATAATGTATACAACTTAATACACGTTCCATCAAAAGGATGTGAGCTGCAAACGTCGAATTGATTGAATGAATCTAAATTTGGCTTTTAATTTTTAATTAAAGGATGGCCTGTCAAATTTGCCTCAAGAAAACAGAACTGCCACCATACAAATTCAAATAGTTTTTCTTAAATAATTTATTGAATTAATATCATATTGGATAAATAAACACCAGTTTTAGTATCCATGCACTGCAACGTTGTATCTCTTTGATATAGAAAATATAGTGTTTAGTTAATTCTCACTATTAAAATTTTGAGAATCATTGTTACAAGATTATTACATTAGCATTATCATTTACATTGAATTTGTGTAAATTAGAGTTACTTGTTTCTGACGTTAAGACGGTATGTTTTGTTTACCTTGGCCATGAAGCATATTCATAATAAACGCAGTTTTTTTCGTTAACATTTGAAAACAGCCTTCAGATTAACCTTCAATCAACCTCACTTTAACCTTTTTGAAGAATTCGTGGCTGGATAATTAGCGCTGAAAGGGTTTTAGTTACTATGTGGTTCATACCAGTATTATGATTAATAACGTAATTTACAATATTTAATATAAATACGTCGGATCAAATATTCGACGCCAATATAAAAAGATGTGAGCTAGAGATTGGTCGTAATTATTAACGAGGCTTTTGAAGTGTTACAAAAACATAATTATATTAATTATAAAACATGTTAAAAAATATCCAACACATTTGATTTAGCTAAAAGCTCCATCGATTTGGATTTTATTTTGAAATACGACCTCATGGTGGAGAGGGTTCAGTTAAAATTGTTGAGACTTCTGTACTTGCGGGTGTATGGATACTATCCATGACTTTATCCAACTGCTTTCATTTTGGGTATGCTTTCTTATTGTAGCATAAAACTTTGGAGGTAGTAACCTTGGACGATTGTCGTCAACTTCAGACTGATAATATATTTGACTGGGGTAGGCGTAACAAACTGGAATTCAATATTAGTATCAGTCATGCTTTCTTATTGTAGCTTAAAACTGAGGACGAATATGTATTTGGCGACGCATTTTTTTCGACTTATGCGTGGTCTTATGGATAACTCTGCCGCTCTTGCTAATGTTGGTCTGTATGTCCCTGATAACTACCTAA
>JAGVSQ010011067.1:0-12482 GCA_022683975.1 Rhyacophila evoluta
GATCCATATGCTCCAAGTTGGGAGCGAACATGGTATAAAAAAAAAAAAAATATTAGGCTAGAAAAAAATACGTAAACATTACGAAAAGAATGAGTAAAAAAAAGAGTTGACTTTTCAGCATTATAAAATTCCATTACTCTCTTTCGATAATTAAATTTTATAAAAAAACGAGACATTATTTATACTAATGTTCACAAAAATACATAACTTTCACATAAATCAGTCCTACGCGCTCAAATTTGATCTCAAGTAGTCCTTTCATTCCTAAATGAAAGTGGCGTCATGTGGTAATTTTATATACATTTTTACCAATTTGGAATAACTTTTCATTTTTTTGGTTCCTTGCTTGGAAATAGAAAAGCATTTTTCAGAAATCGGCATTTCTAATTTGATTGATTTTATGATATCCGTTGAATTGATAGCGGTGAAAGATTTTAGTATTTAAAACGTGTGGGCATTAAAAAATAACTCACCGGGTTAAACCTTGTGACGCTCAGCTCGTCTTTGAAAGTCGCGTCACAATTGCTACGCCACAGTGTAATTATAATAAAGGGAGTGAAGGTGAAGGTTTCGTAATGTTTTCACCTTTCTAAGTGGAAATAGATATATACGGATTCCGTGACACCGTGGCGGTTGTGTTATTCGTTGTTATGACAACGCGTGATCATTTTTCAACTCCCACGGGGTACACTTTTTAACATTTTTTTTTTTTGAAATGTTACCGAAGAAAATTTTTGGCACGTGTTCTACTCGTCAAATGCGAAATTTATTATCGTTTCGCAAAATGTGACGTTGCGTAACAGCATGCGAAGATTATCATTTTCCGTAGCTCATTTTGCAAACGCGAATAAACCGATTTATGTAGCACATGACGACACAATTTCGCATAATACATTTTGCTCGCAAATCATTATGTGATGTATTTCAATGAAAAAACTGTAAAGTTTTGTTTCAATTGATTGCAGACTGAAAAGAATTTGAAAATCATGATCTTCCGAATTACATTTATAAATTCAACATGTTTAAAACATTAAAAACCTTCAAGACATTCATGGGATACAAATAATTTCGCGATCGGAAAGAATGAGTGCCTACCAAGAAATGTAGACCGATCCTATTCTAAAGATTTATTAGATAACATCCGTCTAAATTCGCTCTCACTCAGATGAAATATATCAATAACTGAGACAATTTCGTCAAAGAACAAAAAGTTCTCAGTATCTTCATCACTTTTTTTGTTCTACAATTTGAAATAGAAAGCAGCTGATGTTCTGGATTTCTCACGTAGTTAGCAGAATAGATTGTGAAATTCCAGGATTGAAAATTAATACATTACGTTACGAGGATTCGTTTCTAGTTACGTTTGGGTTTAACGGAAGTGTACATATTCCTAAAAAAATATTAATTCGAGCCATTGTGTTAATATGTTGGATCTTATTCGTTTGGGACAGAAGTACTGATCCATTTCCTTATAGTTTGCTGTTGGCACTAATATTGGTGCATTATTTTTCACGAGGATTCATGATTTGAGCCTGCCACCTCTGGCATTGGAGCGTATGTTCAATCAGCTAGCATTATTGTAAATATAAGTTTATGATATTAGTCTAAGAGTAAGGTAGATAAAAATTACGTGAATGTGGAACCTCTTTAAAATATCGCTCAATAATAAATATGCTTTAGTATACATAAATATTTCTTTTAATTTGATTGATCGATTGGTAAATATTGAAGTTTGTTTTCATTTGTTGGTTTTGCAGAGTTTGTTTACCGAAGTCTGTCTAGCGCTTATCGGCTACATTTTCGCGGCATTCATTGCTCTCGTGTTATCGTCGGATACAGAAGTATCCAATTAACTTCTTGAAATATCATAGGTTCTATATACGTATAATACGGCTTCAGCTACCCCAGCTATTGCAAATATAGGTCGACCGCTCCGCCAGAGGGTGAGAAAAAGGTGTCTAAGCTTCATTTCTATGTCAACCACCCCCCTGGAAGAATCGGTTTCGCCTTCGTACATGGTTTTTCCCGAAAATATTGAAACTTCATAGTGTTTTCGAGCTCCCACTTATAATAATGTATATCCAATGCAATGCAGAGAACAGACGCCTATTTTTTTCTTAGTTATTATGTTATATAATGTAAATAAGCATACTAATTATGATATCTACTATATTATACAATGTTTTTGACAAGAATTACATTGATATTTATTGGACTCATTGGCCTTACCAGGTTGTTTTTCATGACTTTTCTTTTTATATATTTGTTCTTTGTCCGTTTGTTATGTTATGAATATTAACGCGTGATCGAGGTGAAAGGAAATGTTATAAAAGTTTGTTCCTATTTCTATAATACTTTAAGTTATGTAATGTCATTAATACTTCTCTGCTATGTGGAACATATGGCCACGATATGACTTCAGGATTCTCTGTCATCTGACAGCCGCCTTACATCCTCTTAGGACGAAATCCCGCCGTCCTTTAATTCTACTGTACATCCTGTGGATAGTACCCAACAGTCTTCCAGGTCGCTATAATCCTACCGTTCGGGAAAAAGAGACTAGCAGGATACAGACTCTCCGGAGGCATCCGTAGTATATATCCTGTCCAAGTCAGTTCCAACGCCGTTGCATGACTTTTAGTGTAACAAGGGGCTGCCCAATCCGCTTCCTTATCTCCGAGTTGACTCCGAAGTCACACCACTTCACCTCCAGTATCCGACGCAAGCATCTGTTCTTAAAGTTCACTATACGGCTCTTCTGAGCTTTTGTTAGGTGCCAAAGTTCGCTATCGTAAAGCTCCGCTGGCAGAATGCTTGCGCCAGACAACTTTACCAATACCTATGCAAACTTAATTGATACTAAATGCGAGTGACTTATTGGACTTTTAGTCCCGCATTATTTATTTAAAGAAAAGCGGTGGACGAGAGGCAACCGCACTTGCTTCAATGCCGTGGATTGCTGATTGCAGGACGACGTATGTATGTAAAGGTTTAAACGGTAAAAATATTGTCATCTACAAGTTTGAAGATTGAATTCGTGTGTTCGTTTTTTAATGTATGTTGATCAAACGAGTTTTTTAATAAATTTTGACTCGTTAACTATTATAATTGTTCAGTCAATAGAAATATTCTGTTTTCGAATTTCTCGCACAGAGATTTCAAAAACGAGCCGAATGTCGCTTGAATTGGGCGACTACCGCCGGCGGAGGCTTGGGGAGGCGTTTAGGGTGGGTTTTTGCCCTATTTTCACCCGGAATGTAGGGCGCGGGCATTCGGCGGGATAAAGCGCCAAGAAGAGAGACCATAGTTAGACTTCTTTGAAGCGGGAAATACCCCCTTTTGAAATGCGGAGATTTTGTATCTTAATCCTAATTAAAAAGCTACAGTCCATTTGCTCCGAGGAGGGATTAATTTATTATTAAATTGGTCGAGAATTGAACGGGTTGCATATTTAGTAACATCATTTTGTATAACTTGTACTCACTATTATACTACACTTAGTTTGATTCGCACTTTCTTATATATAACTTATTCTGCTCAAATTTTTCTAGTCATTCATGATCCGATGGATTTTATGGTCTACTTTGTTTCATGGAGTTTGTCCGGCTTGCCGATTGACGTCTCGAGTTGTTCAATATTTCGTCAGCTTGTCCACGTTTAATTAAACTGACTTGTCAAACATCACAATTTATAAGGCTACTTTATTAGTAAACTGGCTACGATATTTATGTAAGGAGTACTCAACGTATATTTATAATCTTAACAGCAGTAAAATCTGAAAACTATTATTAAAAACTAAAATTGTGCTTTGTAAAGATATACTTGTATGTAACTTATTTAATTATCTAACGTGATTCTTGATCAGGAGCATGGAGAATCTTTGCGTAATAGTTTCGGTCACAGTCATAATGATATAATTATTATTATGAATATACATTTTTTAGATGTTTGTAAACGGACTTATATATTTGTGACCGTGACCGTATCTATTGAAACGTCTTTTACAATTTACCATATAGTTATTAATTTATCATTTTGTTGATTTACGTTATTATATACTTTAAAATGAAAGAATATGAATTCTTTATTATATACGTATTACATTTTCTCAAAAATGCTCAAGTCGATGTTTCTTGTACGGATGAATTGAACTTATACCATAGTCATTTCGTAGTTATATTAACTAAGGTGATTAGTTCCGTCAATTGCAGTGTTTTAATTTACTCCAATTTGATAAATGTTGTATTAAATTGACTCATAATTATGCCCCTGACCGTATGTCAATGGCTAAACCTGGATGAAGAAACAAGTTATTTTTATTATATTTACTAAAAAAGTGTGAATTTTAAAATAGAAGTTCCATATGGTCAGATTAAACAAGTACTGAAGCTACACGATTTATAATATTGATTTATCGAAAATAAAGTAAATGTACCCTGTTTCTAGAATGTTATATGTTGTCCATTTATATTTTTTTTTATTATGATAACAAAATATTTCTGCGAGTAAACAATTGTTTAAAACGAAAACATATAAATAATATATTAAGCTTTATCAGTCGATATGAAAGGTGAACTACGAATGAACACATAGTGCATAATATAATATATAATAAATAAACAGCAATAATAAATTGGCGTATATTATTTAAATAATAAATATGAAGGTTCGTACTAAGGAACGTTAACGCCATCATTTAAATAGTAGAAAGTCGCCCTGCTTTGCTATCATAAAACACAAGATGCTCGTCATTTGTGGAGTGAAAATCGCTGAATATATTTATATCGTATATTGAAAATATGTAATTCCAAGAAAAATAACTTGATACTCTAGCAAATTGTCTAATCTAGCATGGATGATAAAGACGTGTTTATCATGTTCACCAAAATTACGTGTTTATCAATACACGTGTGTGTGCTTCTTCTTGTGAAGGACTGCTTTTGAAAATGCATTAAAACATTCTTGGTTAGTGATGTTAGAACACGCATATATGTTCTCGGTTCATTCAATTATCAGTCTACTAATACTCCGTATCTACTTGGATTCAAAAATGATCAGCCCATTCAGCGGGACTGTACCATCTTTTGGTTCAATGTGATCAACCCATTAAAGACGCTGAATCTTAATAAAATTACTGTTGAAACGAAAAAGGACGCAACCCTCAGTATTATCAAAATAGCTCATTTGTGATAGTCACAATGCATATGTAACTTAATACACGTTCGATGAAAAGACTCCCCGGTTAGCTTAGTTGGTAGCGTGCGCGCCTAGCGATACAGGGAATGCGGGTTCGATACTCCATCTGTCGGATTTTTAAAATCTGAAAATGCAAGACTGGATGCCCATTGAGTTGGGTAATTGTCTGACAAACAATTCTCGTGAAAAATAATCTGTCAAGACGTCTTCACAATGCAGAGATCCATATACTTCACTTTCCGAGTGGGTATCTTCATACTGTGTAGATCAATATGCTCCACTTTGGGAGCAAACATGATATAAAAAAATTAGAAGGGTATCAATAAAAGCATATATTCTCCAAATGCCGAATTTTTGTCCAAATTTAGCTTTTAAGTTCAAAAAAGAATGACCCGTAAAATTTGCAACTAGCAAGAAGGACTTCTACCATATCGATTTGATTTGTTTTTCTAAAATAACTTTTTAATTTATTAACAGATTGTGAATAAAACATAAGTTTTAGTCTTAATGCACTTTAAGGTTGTGTCCATTTAATATTTTGACTATGGCTCAAGATCATTACATATACGTTTTTATGCCTCCTGTACGTCCTTTTTCTTGCTACTTTCGATATTATGACGTCTTGATCAATATTACACATAGGTCACAGAAGACAAGCCTATAGTAGCCACTCTGTCTGATAGTTAATGAAACTTTTGAAATTCCAAAGTGCTCATTAATCGTCCTTGTTTCTCGTAGGTCTACACACACTAGCCTTTGTAATGGGAGTTTTGATTTTTCGTTTTCTTTTAACGAACGATTTCGTGAAAAAACTGTGTAGTCAAGTTATTAATCGGTTATATTTATCTTTTTTTAGTAGCTTTCCTTGTTTGTTTGTGGTTTATTTCATTGCTGAAGTTACAATACTTCTTCGCGTACTACTGTATTTCGTCCCACATAGAGTATTGAAACTTTGTGTTTGTTCAATAGAAATTTTTATTCATAGTACAATCATTAAAAATCTTTACGTGTTATCTGAAAACAATTATTGTTTACTGTTTTTTTTTTGTCAATATTTGTTTTTAACAAGTTACAAATTAATATTTAAACGGAAAAGAAAAATTCACAATTGACAGGAGGCCGCCCTTTAAAATCGACCGTCCGCGGGCCTGTTAACATAATCAAAGTGCAACAAGAAGGGCAAATGTGACGCAGTGTGCGCCATCCATTTTGTTTTTGGGTCACGCCAATAAAGAAATTTATATCCTGTGATCTCATTTTATTATGTAATATTCTTTTACTGATCATTGACAGATCCCCCATTTGATCACGACGTATATGACGATTCCTTTATTGTTGTATTGTCAAAAAAATAAGCATGTGAATTTATATTTATTATTTGGTAGATACTTAAATTTTAATATATTATTCGAGTAATTTAAAACTTATATTTATCAAGAGTATTTTATCTGTTTCTTTGTACACGTTAATAACTTAACGTCTACAGTGCGTCTGCAGTCTGAGAACTGTCAATCCATGACGATGATTAGGATTGAAGCATGCCACACATTAGTCAGTTCTCATCGACAGTTGTGTACTGTCTGTCTGATCGATAGGCTCGTGTTACATGTCATATCCATGGGTGGCTTGCCTCAATCCTAAATATCAGTCAATCGATTGACAGAACTGTAGGTGTATGTTATGTTAAAATATTAATTAACAGTTTGGATGCTAAACAAACGATATATATCTGTTTGTGATAACAGCGAAAAATGTTAACAAAAATTTTTGCGTCTAGAGTCTATCAATATCACGCAAAATTATTAAAAAAGGTAGTATGTTTAAAAAGAATGTACTCTTTTTGATCAAAAACGATTGTATTGTTGCCATGGTAGCATTTCTCGATAGGATTCTAGGATTAAATAAAAAAAACATAGCAGTCAAAGGGCTGAACAACTTTAAATAATAGGATAAATATTTTATAAAATTAAGTAAAAAATAATACCATGTATCGTTAACACATCATTTTTATAATATAAAGTTATTTCAATGAAAGCATTCCGTAAAATAACAATTAAAAACTCATATCATCTTATCCCATTGGGTTGCTCAACACATTCGGTATGTATGCCGTTTTTATTAAAGTTTTTGTGTCTTATATACCGTACTGCCGATATTCATATCTTAATCCAGAAGAAATCTTTGGACTAAAATCGCAATGCATCAAGTAAAGGGAACAAGACGAATATGTAAAAAAATAAACAATGGCTTAAGAGTAGAACTCAAATGTTGAAGAATATGTTCTTTGAAGCAAAATAGTAAATCTTACTAATGGAAAGAAGCTTTTAATTAAGCCATCTCGAGGTTTGTGTTTGGCAAAAAATCATGTTTATAAAAGTTTCTATACGTTTATATTAAAATACTAATGGGTTATAATATATTGTGGTGATATAATAAAAAGGTTATTGGATTGACTAAATGTTTACGTTCGGTAGAAATACGTGGTTTCCGAAGAGCTAAGGACCGAGAAGAATGGATATATCGAAGGTAGGCCTTCACGCGGTAGTGGATCGACCTCGGCTAATGATTTTGTTGTTGCGGGGTGATTCTGTTCTACACAATGTGATCCAAATATGGCTTACAATAATTACTGAATTCGCTTTTGTATTTTTAATTAAAATAATCCATTGAGAATACTGTCATTTGATGGGCTATTTTTTGCCTCAGCACAATGAAGTTTTCTTCACACGTCGTGGGAATCGCACGACAATGCGTCTTGCGGCGTGACGAAACCGCAAAAACACGGACAATAAATGAATTTGAGACTTCTAATGTGTGTGTCATCAATCGAGGTGTTTGCAGACAGACCTTGTGTGGATTTTGGTAGATTGTCCAATGCCCCCCATACAAGTTCGACGATCTGTACTCTATTTGCCCTTAGGTCGTCTTCAAATTATCGTGGTTTGTTTTTGTTCGTTGTGCTGTGAATCTTGCGGTGCCACCGTGTAATTAAGTGATTTATTACATGCATTACAAAATAAATAATTTAAATAAACCTTTGAATTTTTATCGAACGGAAGAGTGTAAAAACTAATTGAATTGTACTTTTTTTTAGTAGAAGTTTTTGGTACATATTTTTTATAGTATCAAATTATGGATCGAAATTATAATTTAAAATTGTATATTTTCGTATCGTGCAATATATAAGTATATGCTTGTATACTGACTACGTGTATATTTATTACGCTTGTACCCTTGGTGGCCGAGAGGTGAGCCTGCGCTCTTCGGAGCTGAAGATTGCGGGCTTAATACACACATCTGCTAAGTTTTCTTTTAAAAAATCCAAAGGTACAGAACTGACTCCAATAGTTGTAGGAATTGGCTAACTGTGTAAAAAATCTTTTAAGACATGGCTTCAAATTGCGAAAATTCATATACTCGATTTTCTGGAGTGATCATATTCACGCTACGTAAAATCAAATGCTCCACTTTCGAAGCAGACATATATTATATTCACACATCGTTCATTGGGCACAAGTACGGTTGAGAAACACTGGTGTAGAGCCAGCCTTATAATAGTATCTAGTTTGCGTAACTGTCTATAAATAAACGTCCACGCACTTGAGCACGTGTTAGGACATGCTATGCTGGTTTCCGTTTGTGTATTATTTGTTTTATATAAACTCTCGATGACTTACTCCACGTGGGTATACATCGCGTCAGCCGGGTTCAATAAACATAGAAAATGTTGACTGTCACGTTATTCGCATGATTTCTGCGATATGTTGGTGGACTCGGTCGAACTGAATTCATCAAGCAGTGATGCAGAACCTTATCTATCTTTATTATGCTGCCACGTATTCAATCATATTTTCGTGATGTTGGGCGAGCATTATTTGGTTAAAGGAAATGTATTTTATTATATAATATCCATACGTCTTTAACCATAGATGAGTGGTTAGCATGCCACGTATCCAATTGATGGTTTGCAGGCTCGAATCGTTTGGCTGATGACTATGGTTTGGTATAGAAAGTTTCTCCAAAAGGGCTGGACTTGTGGTTAACAAGCATATCCAAGTATAAGACAGTGATTTCCGTGTACACATTTCATAGTTTTTTTTCACTTTCAGCAGGTATAACACTTTTATTTTATAATTTTTCCATATCCATCGCAAAAGTGGATCATATGAATCTCCGCACATGTAAAAAAAACCAATTCACAATGACCAATGTCCATTACAATTTTACATTAGAATTATTGTTGAACTATAGCTACAATAAGTACATGACAAATATTTGATGCTCAACTTTTTTATCATGTCCGCTGCGAAAGTGGACCATATGGATCGACTCGGTTCGAAGATAATATGGAGTATATAGATCTTTGCAGCTTAAAGACATGTCTCGGCAGATTTTGTATCACGAGAATTGTTTGTCAGACAATGTCTCAACTCAACGGGCATCAAGTTCTGAATTATTCAAAATCTGACAGATGTGGGAATCGAATCCGCGGTCCCCGGATCGCGCACGCTAACTCTACGCAACTTTTCGTAATGATTGTAATTATTATATATCATACTTACTGTTGTTTAATCATACTTTGGAAACATGTGGAGCTTCGTTTGCAAATTAAGAAACTTGACCTAAATTAATAAAGCATGTTTCCATGAATTTACTAATTTTTTGTTTTCTTTTATTTTCAGGTAAGTCTTCCCGAAACGGTCTACTAAATTCGGTGGAAACTTTTGTACTTACGTAAGTGATTATGGCAATGTTTCGCGTCGATGTTTTTATTCATTGTTAAAACTTCACTTAGAAAACCGTTCAATAAGAAAATTAAATAAAAAAATACTTGATCATATTACGTTTTGAAAGTAGAAGAGGAACATTGTAATTTTGGTCCTTGCGTTCTGGTTCAAATCCTATTTTCTCTTATTAGTTCTAATTTATTATTGTGATTTCATTACATCTAGGCAATAATGATAAGAGAATTTCTACAAGTTCACAGTCAAATAAGTTTGCCACTATATCTGCATTATATATGAGGAGCCATATTCGTAGTCATCCACTGAATAATCACGATGTATCAGGTATACTTCTTCATAAATTTTATACCATATCTACTCCGAATTCTGGTATTAATGGATATTTACCGTTTTATGGCAGATTGCGTTTGAGTGATTGCCCTCCAGTTTCTTTAACCTTTGGGAATGAAGTCCTACATTTTTTTTTTAATTTGCAGTTTCGGAATGAAAATCGGTGACTTCAATAATCAAAGCAGATATGCGTATGAATTGATTGATATAAATTGGTTTAAATGAATTTAACGTGGTAAATAATAACTCAATTATTAATTCATTTTCGACGATTCGCACATCTCAACGCCCTCGTTAAAATGCTAATTACGCCACTGCGAAATGAAACCGTTATTGTCTTGCTGCCAAAGCGCAACCAGAGAAAGTTGGTATAATGAAGCAAATGAAGTAATTGTTTAATTGCGTCACTTTACCTCGGCACGAGTCTTCTTTCTGTCCTACAGCGCTCAGTCTCCAAGAGAGCGTAGAGAGACAATAGCTGGCAAAATTCACATTTAATCAAGCGGTTCTCAATCTAAGATTAAGATGTGCCGTTAAATCCGGGAAATAGAGTTCTTACAGAAAAAAGAAATACAATATGATGAATTACAGGTCAAATCTCTTTATAACGAATACTGGAATAACAAAATTTTCAGTATGACGTATATTTTTTGTTGTCCCGAACAAATGTTCATCACAAAAGCTGGGTTTAACGAAGTATAACGCATATTTAATTTTAGTAAAACGAAATAATTGAGTCAAACTTCCAAAATCAAGTGACAACTTGATACGATATTTCTGATATCGTTTTTATCGGCTTTTGTCGGAAATGGACGTGTGAACAGACAACTGTCCTATGTTTTTGTTAGATTGTACCTATCTACTAATCGGAAGTGTTATCGTTTTCAAAATTATTTTTTTATCGTGTCCTAATTTTATATTACATAAATATGCTTTTAAAATAGACAAAAATGACGTCAATTCACGTTTAAATAAAAATTAGGCATATTGGAGGAAATATACTCTGGGAAGAAGAATAATGACTTTTGCGAAAACATTGCGTATCCGTCAAAGCTATCAAAATTATTGAAAGATTGGAATAAAATAGACGAACGAATTGAAAAACGTTCGATGGGACCACAAAGAAAAAAAGGTGTTTTGAATAAATGTGTTTATACGACAACTTTCATGTAGCTTCAAGATTTACGGTCACGAAATATTACGATAAATAGGCTACCAGTTAGTGAGGACGCTTTACATTTTCTAGGATGCCAAGCATCGTAAAGCAATTTTTTCATATTTTCATATATCAGTATAACGAAACAAAAAAGTTGATCCCATAAGCTTCGTTATAACGGAATTTGATCTGTATCATACTCGTTCAATTAAAAACAGCCGATAACGTGATTGGTTAGTATTGTAATCAACATGTAAATTATCGAACTCAATTATCATGACAATATGTACGTTAGATACTGCGTCCCGGTCTTGAAGTTTCTGTCGAATAGCAAAAGCTCAAGATGAACAACCTTTCGCTTATGGGATAAATCGTAAAAAAGCTGCACCAATTTAAAAGTGCATCGAAGAACATTTATTTAAGTTTTACAGAAAAAATGTTTTGTCTCGAATCCCACGCAAATCAAATGGACAGGAGGTGAAAGGATTTTAATCTCTTCGCTAACCGGAAACCATGGAGACATAATAGTTCATATTGATCAACATAATAATTATAAATAATGAATGTTTTGTAGCTTTGGGGGAATGGACAAATCATACAGTTTAGCAGACACTGCCACAGGAAAAAAATATGTACCTATAAGTATTATTTACTTTGGTGGTGTGTGGGTGATGTTGATAAGTAACAGAAATCATAATAAATGTTAAATGTCACGTTTTATGATGCGGCTGTTATAACGTGAAGTGTTTTGAACAGTTACGTTTCTCTTAAGTTCTCTTTAATTCATTTTCTATTTATACGCCCAACGCCTCGTGACACCATCGTAACGTTTTCTCAAATTATCTTCGACGTCCTGTAATTTGCTTTAGAATTTTTTTACATTCGATGATTATATTTACCTTGATGGATAGTAAATACAGTTGTTTTTTGTTATAAATTATTCTTTTATTACTGACAAGTTGACTTACAATGCGTGATAATCAAGTAATAATTATTTTAATGGCCTTCTGCCCCCTTTTCGAAAAAAAACATACTCAAAATTACTCACTGCCCCT
>JAGVSQ010011068.1:0-12482 GCA_022683975.1 Rhyacophila evoluta
CGCTAACAGAGATCTCACATATGGAAGTTTACCAGTTTTAAATAATTTAGAATTTTAAAATTAATTTCCATCAAGCACTATCAGTCAAAAATATTATTATGTACTAGTTGAGCCCGGCCACGCGTTACTGTGGCTCAGCTTGTTTAATAAAAACATAATTTTCAAATACATTTTAATACCGAAATTCCAAAAAAGTAAGATTGTATGCCCATCGTTTTGAGAAATTATTTGACAATTCTCGTGAAAAATAATCTGTCAAAATGTCTTCACATTGCGAAGATTCACTTACTCCTCTTTTGGAGTAGATATCTTTACACTGTGGAGATCCATATGCTCCAAGTTAGGAGCGAACGTGGTGTAAAAAATACTGTTATATATAGTTAATATGCGCAAGTATTTCTGATAGTGATCCATATAGAAGGTATGTCTACATTGCATATATTCTTATGCTTTTTCGGATCGAACATGGCTTAAATGAAACTGTATTTTGAAATATTATACCTAAATTAGCAAGGTCACACATTATTCGCGATAAAACAATTTTTACAAATGTTTAGACGCAGACTTAAATTGTCATCTCGACTTATTACATTCCAATTATTTTATCCTTATAGAAGTAAAATAATTTATTCACTACTCTGGCGTATTTAATATTACATTATTTAATAAACACTGAAAAAAACTCAACTGCACTTGGAGAGAACAATGTAATAGAAAAAATCTGAAGCTTTTGATTTGAGCGATGTAAACTTAAAATGCAAATTTTAGTTTCCATCTTGATTATGTGTTTCCGTTTGTAAGTTGAACGCAGTGAGATTTTGCAATGGACATGTAATTTAGTAAATGAGAGAAAAATATTTAAATTCAAATTTAATTTCTCTATTGGGAATGACATTTTATTTTTTATTAATTTCTGTATGATTTACGAAGATTTTTTTGGACTAAAAAATATTACTGATAATAAGTTTAGGCAAATATAAAAATGACTACGTGGTTAATTTTGATTTGGTTTTTTCGTTTTTTTGACGTTTCATAAAAACATATCACGGAAATAAAACGTCAATTAGGAAGCATGAAGCACGCTGAGTGCATTTCCGTGTTTTGTAAAGTTGTAATTTGAAGCTTTTGTCGTCGCTAGTTATTTCAAATGCTTCACACTACAGCTGACGGCATTTTCGCGCACGAGAGCTTTTTTCTAGTTTCAATTATGCTGTGGAATATATGAAATATATTCATATCCAAATATTATAAATATTGATGTGTATATATATTTTAGCATACCCACTTCCATACGCTTGTATATGCACAACAATTGTGTATGTTAATAATAAACGAAACGAATACTATAAAAAATTCCAATTGTTTTTATATTTCTTCAGCAAAAAAAAAATATAAACCGTGGTTGCTTGGAAAATGAATCATATAGATCTTAACAGTGTAAATATGACCACTTCAAAACTAGAGTATAATTATTTTGACCGATTTTTTCACCACTCAATTCCCTAACTCATTTGGTGTCCATTCCTGCATATTTATATATTATTAAAAAAAATCTTGCATCTCTGATATTTAAGCCCGCAAATTTAAATGACTTCAAATTAGAATCAAATTTATGATTACACTGGAATTGGTTTTTATTGGAAATTAAAAAAGTGATACCTAGTATTACGTTTTTTATATACAAGTATTTTAGGAATGGAACAAGAGGGTAAAAGATTTAAAAGCTGCTGCGCGGAATGGATTTAAAAAGCTTTCATGATAAATTCGACGTCTTAAGAACGTGTACAAGGCGAAGTGAAGCGACTTTGGCATAATGTGTTGTAGTTTGCTTCTAGTTATCAAAGTTAATGATTCCTTATATTATTTAATATATCATTCAGATACCATATAAATGTTTAAAGGACGCATTATTAAATTCCAAGTGTTATAGTATATTTTTTTACCATCTCCGCTTCAAAAGCATATAGAAGTACACAGTGGAAAAAATTATATAGATCTTCACAATATTATAAGTTAATGAGCATCGAGCCACGTATTTTCAGTAGATGTGGGGATCGAACTCGCACTACTCGAATATAAATCATGCACGTTTATGTCTACGCTGTCGGTGAGACAAATATTTAAAAGTTAGACATGGTTTTTGTCACATACATCTTTGAATACACTGTTTGTAGTAAAATTTATTTTGTTGGTAAAGCAATATGATATTATAAAATATAATATACAAAAGCTCTTCGTATATTATCTTATTTCGATATTAGAGTTATTTTTAAAATAAAACAGTCTCGTAAGTATTATTTTATGATTGAAATTAGGACGTTAAATTGAGGAACAATATATCGAGTAATATATTGCTACATCAATGCAGCAGTAGAATAAAGGTGAATATCTTAATTTAGAGATAATGGTTGTTTTGTGTTTTGCGTCTGAAATTTGTTTTGTTTTAGAAAAAATATAATATACCGAAGATTAAAACAAAATATTTAGTCTTATTGTTGTATTAATAATGTATTAATATATCAAATGTTATCGTACTTGTCTATTTAAGTGTAAATTAAAGGTATTAAATATCTTAACTCAAATATTTTTTTTGCTGATTATCCTTCTGTTGCATTGATGTAGCGATATGCCACACGCATTTACCGTTTCACTCTATTCTATACTTACTTTTAAGTCGTAGATCCTCACTTCGTTACTAAGCCACTGAATTATTTGTATGATTTCGGGGTCAATCAATATTCACGTTTGTAAAAGAAATCTTCCATCTATTGTATTACAAAGATTAAATAATGAACGAGAAAATATAATGAGAAGGAACATAATCGTGATAATAATTAAATTTGATAAATCCACAGCCTCCAGGTGAATAATATACAACTCAAAGGGTAAAATATTATTAATTCCTCTTCATATAATAAGCTTGTCTTATCAAAAATATGCTTTAACGTATTTTTTTATCTAGAGCTTTCTATGTAGCTTTGAGTCCTTCAGTTTTCAAGAGTCTAGAAACTTTCAACGCCAGAAATTCACCCCCAAGACAGTTTGTTTCGTTTAAAATTCGTACACAACAGTTCACCATAGTTCATATCGTATTATAATTTTGTTAAGATTATATTTAATGTATTTTATTCTTTTGTATTCGCTTCTTAAGTGGAGCATATGGCCACCAAATGCCACCTTCAAGAATCTTATCACCTGCTAGTATTTGTGTGCCCTCCTGAATCATGCCTGAATCCCGTCTCTATCGAATACATTCAATATATAGTATTTATCGGCCTTCTAAGATGCTAAAAGCTGATTGGCTTGAAGAATATGCAGGTTAGGTTAAGACTCTCTTGAAGCATCTGCAATATGTGGCCGACTTAAGGCCAATGTCACAGCTTAACTTTGTTGATAAATGGTAGCTGCCTGATCTGCCCTCATACGTTCTAGTTATTTTTTAAATCACAAATTTATTTAAAAAATCATAATAATAAATAATAAGTTTTTATTTTGATGCATAGATTTTTGGAATGATATACAAGTAATTCTTCTTACATAGGTGTATTTTTAAAATAATTGCTAATATTAATATATTACTTTTAAGAACGAGCAATATACAGGGCTTAATCACTTAAAAAATAAAATTATAAAAAATACAAATAAGAATTTTGTAAAATATGAAGTGGCTTAAAAACACGATTCTTGGAAGAAAATTCCTTAAAAAATTAAGATAAAGTGTATTATTACTTGAAAGTCTACGATGTTTATAATATTGTAAAATGCGAGTGCCATTAAAATTTCAAGTTGAACTTTCGGAACGACTTTAAGTTGTGATAGTTTAAATATTAGAAGCTTTTGGGACGTGGCCAAATGTTTCGAAGCGAATTTTGCAACAGATTACTTGTTTCTGGTTACCCTGTAGGCGTGTGACAATTCTACAGTCCTTAATGTGGCTGTGTTTGATTTATATTTAATGTCCACCTGGAGTATTAGTGAGTGCGCTTTGTTATATAGCAAAGCAACTCAGGTTCAATTCCTATATTCGACACGTTTATAATATTTAATTTATTCTAATAATAATAATATGTCATGTTTGCTTGCAAAGTGGAGCATATGGATATACACACAGAGAAGATATCCACTTCGAAAGTAAAGTATATGGAACTCTGCAACGTGAAAATGTCCTGACAGATTATTTTGTCAAACAATTACTCAACCCAATAGGCATCCAGTCCTGGATTTTCGGATTTTTAAAATCCGACAGATAGGGATTCGTACTCGCATTCCCCGGATCGCTAGGCGGGCACGCTACCAACTACGCTACCTAACTAACTTTAGTCTTTCCGGTAGCATAAAGGTGAGCATACGTGCTTTGCTGTCTGAGAAATGCGGGTTCTAAAATGTATGACTGGATGCCCACTAAGTTGAGCAATTGTTAAACAATCAATTGCTGTGAAAAATAATCTTTCAAGAAATGTCATCAGAATGGTGAGATCTATATACTCTATTTTCAGAGTGATTATTTTCATACTGTGTAGATCCATATGCTTAATTTTTAAAGTAAACACGATAAAAAAGAAGACATTTTTATTTAATAATTTGCTTAATGTTTTGACATTATAATTAAATTCAAGAATGTAAATAAATTATTATTTGTAGTTTCTGAAAACTCTCAATCGTTTTTTAATCAAAGCTTATCTAAACAAGACAACGACTTCGATAACTTACACACATTTTACTATTAAAGTAAGTTCATTTTATATCGGTTTTGTAGGTCGACCCCTTGTCAATGTCGCCCGCCTATTAAACATCAAACAACGCCAATCGGTTGAAAAATAACGCCACACTGACACAAATTAATGATTTATACGGTTGATGACTTCAAATTGATAAGAAACTTCAATGCGTATAATATTGTTTTAAATAATTCTTCTATAAAATTCTTAAATTATAAAATGTTTGTTTGTTTAATACGATATCCTTATCGTATATAGACAAATTTCTAAAATTAACTGACGATTTGTATTATAACTATATGTGTTACTACGAAACATCATATTATTATTAAGTAATAAAAAATCATGTGTGATCCATCAAATATGCAATATTTTATTTGACGATTGCAATTGGCTTACGTAACTGTTTTTTTTTTACCATTCCCATCACCAAAGTGGAGCATATAAATGTATGCAACACGAAGGTCTATGATTACAGATAAATTTGGCTAAAGTTTATTGATAACTACTTATTCAATGCGTTTGACTTAATTAAAAAAAAAAACTCTTAGCAACTGTAGGTTTCGGACCCGCAACCTTCAACACCAAGGGCCTGAGCGTTCTCTCCGGCCATCTGAGGAATTTATATATTTAAAATTTCGATGAATAAATAATTATTCGTGATTTAAAATATGAGGATTACATGTAATCTGTTTATTTCATTCTCATTGGCTTGTTTTATAAATCCTTTATTTCAACGAAAATGAAAGCTTATTTTGTTTTTTCAAAAGATTATTAAGAATATTCAAACAGCCAAATACCCAAATCGTTAAAGTGAAGCTTTTCATACTAAACACAGATCTATAAGCTTTTGTTCTTCAGTAACTCAACAAGCTTTTTCAGGTAATTCTAAAAATTACCTGAAAAAGTATACCATAACACAGTTCAAAAACAAAATAATTACGCAAAAAAATATTAACTTACTACCTACCGGATTCTTAACGTCCGATTATCATTAAGATAATCTTAAAGATTATTAAAAAAAAATAAAAGCTTTTCCCAAATAATCCTAAATGAACTTTATGAGATAACGC
The DNA here is from genome assembly GCA_022683975.1 of Rhyacophila evoluta. NCBI lineage: Eukaryota > Metazoa > Arthropoda > Insecta > Trichoptera > Rhyacophilidae > Rhyacophila > Rhyacophila evoluta. The sequence goes on from JAGVSQ010011068.1 coordinate 5,792, forward strand.
AAAGGTGGCGAGGAGAAAATACGGAGATGATTTTTTTAAGCGAGATTTTTTTAAGCTTTCCTAGAGAGAGCTTTCGTTTTTAATCTAACTTCGTTTTATATTAATGCCACATTTGTCTGCCAGGGTTCACCTAACGATGTCAGTGAACTTCTAAAATGCTTTCTATTTTACATTATTTTAAGCTGTTACTGTCTGGAACATAACTGAAACGTTTCAAAATATGATATATGTTCAGAGACACCCATCGAAATGAACTTTCATGCAGCAGATAATCTCTGAAAATGTCGCTGTGGACCAAAAAAAGAACAAAAAATACCGGTAAATCAATGCAACAGTAGGACGATCTAAAAAAATTAGTAAACAATAATGGCTATTTTTTTTGCGTTATTTAAATAGTTTAAGAATAGAACCACAGTGTAATCTCTAATATCGGTGAAAATACTATACATATGGTGCTAATAACGAGAGGAGTGGCCTGGATAATTAAAATACATGGATAATATAATAAATATATGCTATATAGACAATGTATCGTCACCGGAGAGTTATTGTTAATTAATTAATTCGCAAACCGGATAACGTATACCCGGTAAATCGAGATTGCGCTGTATTTATTTTTTTGTATTGCTTAGAAGTTTATTTACTAATTAATATGTTCATATTTGTCTGAGTTTCACTATAAGTTAGATGTCCGTACAAGTTAAATTTTTCTACATATCTTACTAGTGTTTTGACTCGTCACATTCTTTTACATAAAAAAACCATTCACAAGTTATATTTTCTGTTGCATTTCTGTTGCTGTTGCATATGTTTTTTTGCTGATTTTCGTATTTTTGTATTAATGTCACTAAATTTTATTGATGCTATAAATATATCGTATTTAAAAAAACGCACTGCGCTAGTCGATAATCTGTCCGCTCTGCTCTTACACCCGGTTGTAATCAAACGTATCATGAAGCACTTATTCTAAAAGCTATCTACTTAATCCAACTGGAATCTCCAGGGAGTAAAATCCCACCATTTAACGTCATGTATTTTTGTTAGTAACAGTAACTCGACTGTTTATAGGAGTGTAACAAACATAAATAGAAATTCATAATGTTACAAAAGCCTTCGGGCACCTCTTCCTACAAGATTTTGATCTCTGTATTGTACAGTATTCATGATTTCTACCACACTAAATTCTTGAGATTTAGGTTATCGTACTATTAAAATACTCTGTTTCTAACCATATAGTTCCATAACAATTCAAGATAAGATTTACATTGAATAAACGCATTGAAAAATTATAATTAAAAATATATTACGCTTCATAAAAATCAAAGTTTCCTCAATTTGAATAATTTATTACTGTATCCAAATTTAGAGCAATCTCATCATAAAATGTTAGTCTAATATTATATATTTCATAATATATTATTAAACATTGTATAAAAACCTGAACTAATTTTGTTTTATTACCATACTAAGGCTAGTTTTTCCGACTAGCAAAGCGTGTACGCAAGTTTAGCCAGAGAAATGTAAGCACATTTTACGATGTATTATAAAATGTCCTCATGCATTTTTATTGCAACAACTTAAACCGTGGTACATTTAAAACAGTGGCTCTCCACCATTCTGAAGTCAACGTTCACTTTGAATGTGAAAAAAAAAGTCAGTTAAACATCCAAAATAATTACAGAAAGACAAAAATATCTAATAAGAATACTTTTCATTCATAAAATATATTTTAAATGATAAGAGAGTATTAATTACAAATACGTTCTGTTTGTTAGAGCTTTTCCTTTAAGAGACTTAACGTTTGCTTAGTCAGTAAGCCCAAAGTTGCTAATTACATTTTATATGCGTTCTACAATACGTTTCTCTCTGATATCCGATTAATTTGCAAACTGGTTATGTGAGCGTATAAGGTGGCTTAGTTGGCAGGGTTCTGAAAGGTATTTGAATTGCCTGAAAAAAGCTACTTAAAGCACAAGATTATATTTTTTTTTAAATACTGACTAAATCCTATCACCTTAATACTAGATAAAAAACTTTTTTGTTAATAGCGAGATACAAATTGTACAATCTTTCATATTATTTGTCGTCAAAATCTAACAGATTGTCTGTTGCCTTGACCAATTGCTAAATCGACTTGAAAGTTTGTTCTTTCGTGATTAATATCCTGTAATTTACCACATTAGTAAGTAGAATTTACTACAAAAATCCAGAAATAATGATAGAATTTTATCTAACTGATTTATAACTGGAATATTCAATGATCTGCAGTTAACCATATTATTTATTTGTGAAAAATTACTATAAAAAATGCAAGTAATATATTATTTGCACTAAGAAGTCGATCTTCCCGGTATCCAAGATGTAAGACTCGACGTCTTATGTGTTATGCAGTTAGCTGAAAATTAGTTCTTGTTTTAAAAAAGCTGTGAAGATCTATACACTTTTTGCGTATTTTATGAAGTAGTCATATTTGCACTATTGAAATCTACGTGGTCAAACTACATCAGATATTACAGAAGGTAAAAAAGTCTATTTAATGATTTAGAACCAAAGTCAAAATATTAAATAGACAAAATTTGGAAGTACATGAAGACTAAAACTAGTTGTATTTGCGCAATTTGATATTAATTTAGTAAGTTATTTAAAAAAACGAAATAAAATTGTCCTTTTTCTTGACAGGCTATGCTTTTTTCAAACTTAAAATCTTCTCAACTAACATCATTTTGATAAAATGTGTATCGGAAAATTATTGAAAAAAAACTATTTTCAAAAAAACTGAGGGTATTTTTTTTCCATCGTCGATATACATCACATACTCTACCTATTTTAACACCGGGTCACGTATAATATCCCGGAACTTTAACACGAAAAAACTATTTACTTAAATCAACGGAAATGTCCTACAAGTTGTTGTTAGTTACTCAAGGCTTTTTTATCACGTGCTAAATTATCATAAGTTCAAACAAATATATTTGTACTAGAGTTCAGTAATTTTACAAAGAGATAATCACGCTCAGCGTATATCGTTATAACTATTTCTTACTGTAACAAATTCATACGATCTGATAAGACTAAATTCTTAGATTTTTAATAAAATTTAATATTTTCACATTTTTTTTCCAAGTATATTGTTTTAAATAGTCAAAATACTGTATAAAGTGTGCATATTTAAAGCTTTCTTACATAATATGAGCTTTTACATTTTAGTGAAAAGTTTGTAAAAAGCTCGCGTTGCGTAGGTAAGCAACCACTGATCTACAAGAATAAATCGTAAAATGATCTATAAAAATAATGTTCTAAAGCATGAAATAACTTAAATCTTTTTATTACTGATAAACATGAACATATGGGTATTTTCTCCCTCTCTTTGTGTGGTTCATAAATTTAAGTTTTCGTACATTCAGAAAAGGCTCAAACAACAATATTAAAACTTAAAAGAACGCTGAATGTTTCATCACTTTTTACAATATATTTAGAATAAAAAAATGTTTCAATGATTCAGTATCATACTTTATAAAACTATCATTTTTATATCGTTATCGGCGTATTTGAAAGACTACGAGGTGCTAACCTTTAAATCCTGGTCTGATTGTGAAATAAAAGGACTCAAGATAAATCGAGAAAGAGTTTGACTGATCACCTGGAGGAGAATTGAATTTTTTTATTTATTTAACCGAGCAGAAACTTTATAAAAAGTTTATTTCGGCTAAAAATTTGGTACATTTCAACACAAAACAAATAAAATAATTTACACTAACATTTAAATCTTAAGTTTTTTTTTTAATTTGAAAACCTGTATACACGAAGGAATGTGTGAAGACTATAACAAAACTTTGATTGAACGAGGCAGTCGAAATTTAAGTCTGAATAAATTATTTAATACGCTCAATATTTGAGCATCATAGAGATTACACTACCAAATAATGTGATGGATATATTCATTTTCGTTTCCACATTTATACACTGGACTGTCAAAAATCCCAGTATGCGTTGAATATTCTGCCGCGCTGCAATAGTCTGCTCTACAACGGTTAATAGTGACGATAAAATCACGGAGGAGTCTTTTACAAGTATACCACGGTGTGCTTTTGAATGAACATAAATATTTAAAAACTGAATAAGGTGGACGAGAAACAGAGTCAACGATGTAAATGATATTTTTCATGCGCCAAGATTCAGGAAAAAAATATATTTATAAATAACGCTTTAGGATGCATATATTTTATTCAAGCATAAGTCTTGTATTATTATTGTTCTGTGAGAGTTAATGCCTTTTACTTAAGCAGAGTCGAGTTGTCAAGTAATTCGTAATGTCTTTTTTAATATAAATAATAGCGTATTGAAGAATTAGTTCTTGTTATTAATTTATAATAACTACCTCCATATTTAGTGGGTAATAACTTTTGTTTGACTATTTTTGTATATTATTCTTGCATTATATTGTTAAAATCCTTCTGTATCTCGAATATAATTTTTGTAGTTTCATATATTCTCTTTAGATTCAATTGAAAATGACTATCCCTCCGAGATGGTGCTTAAGTAAACTTAAACAAAGGAAAGCGACGTTAATTTGTTTTCCTTTCGATTCTCCAACTTTTTCTGTACACACAATGCAGAAGACAAAGTGAGCAAAGTCACACAGCGACCATAGCAGATGACCCTAGCATTAATCTTCATATAATACGCGCCCAGGGCTGCGTTGACACAAGGATGGTTTACAGGATTCAAGTAAGTTATATAACTACCAGCATCAACCATTAAACAGACCAGTTACTGAACTAGTAAACGTGTATTATTTCGAATGATAATCTACAGTACAATTACGTTCCATCAATTAAAAAACATTTGGCATAATTCATCATTGAAAAATCCAGTAAAATATTATTGATTTACTGCATTAACATAACTTCTACACATTAAATGCACCATATTAAAAAAAAGGCATAACATAATTACGCTTATATGTGAGTGATCACAAAAAACTTTGATCTGGTGTGGCTAGATTATAATACCTATTTTGATTGTATGGTATGAATTAACGAGTACTCAAAAGTTCTGGTTCCGCATATTACTAAAGTTTATGGAAGCTACAGACAATTTATGTCACTCTTCTGTTTTTCCTGATCTATTTAATTTTACGCGTTAATCTATTATATAGTTTAGATTTAGTTGCCTGAAAGTGAAGCATGTAGATCTCAACAATATGAGATGACCATTTAAATGGAATACATGGATTTCTGCATTGTCATTTTTTTTTTGCAAATTTGCTCCACTAAAATTTACAGTCAGTGAACATTTCAATGCATTAATCATCCAGTTTTGCATTTTTGGACTTTTATATCTCAAAGCTGTTAGATTAAGACCCACATTATTCGTCTCGAAAACACGCACACTGAACTCTCGGCCAATTTTCTTCTATCTCACATATTTCAATGCTTTCAATCAGTGTCTTATAATTATAACTATACAACATTTTATTAAAAACCGTACAAATGAGCCATATTTTCACATCAAAATAACAGCTTGATATCAACTGTAGAAAATAAAATGGACGTAACCCACACACAAAAAAATACAAAAGGCAAAAAGAAGGTCTATTCAATAATGTTGGGCCAAAGTAAAAACATTAAAAACTTTGAAGTACGCTAAGATTAAAACTGGTGTTTTATTTACACAATATGACATTAATTTAAAACGTCATACTCGAAAAAACAATAAAATTGATTTGGGAAAATTACTTCTATCTGATCACGAATTTCATAGACTATTTCTTTCATACTTAAACGCAAAATTTAGATAATAATTAGGCATATACAGTTTATATTCTTTTGAAATAACGTGTAATTATTTGAAGAAAGCTATGTTGAAAATCTTCTACATATTATATGATATTTTATTTACTAGTTCATTTATGAGAAATATAAAAAATCTTTTTTATAGAGTATTGATCGACTGCCATTACAATTACGAATTGGTATGTTAAACTTGGTAACAGGAAAACAGACATTTTACTTATTGTTTAAGGAACATTCTACCACATATAGACATAAGTAATATAAAAATGAAGCAGACAGTACAGCTGTCAAGTCGATAAATCCCATCCATTAGTTTTCGGAGACTCAAGTAACTTGCTAAGCTTAAGTCTCAAGAAAGAATAGATTTCTTTCTATTGAGTACAGAGAAAATTTATATTTATTTCCAAAAGGCGACAGGATAGCTAGTGTGGAGAAAATGTATTATAGTTTGAGTAAACAACGGTCTACTAGAAGAATATCACTCATTTTATCATTACACTAGATGTTATACGGCTTGTCAATAACTTGTTGAAAGTTTGCAGGAGATATTCATAAAATATTTGATTTATGAAATACAATATTTCACTACGAAAATATTATATACGAAAATACTGGCCAAATTCATAGATTATTGTTACTTAGTAAAAACAAAAATTACAGAGTTATATTATTTTGTATATTTTTATACAATCTCCACTTTAAAAGTAGAGTGTAACAATCATTAGAAACAGAATGTAACGTTATGAAATACGCAAAGTTCTGTCTCATCAAAATTACTATTATTTTTTCAACCATCGATCCAGAACTTAGAGGCTGCATCTACGTCTAGTATAGTTATTATTAATTAATATTTTTGACTAATGGCGCTTGATGGAAATTGATTTTAAATTCAAAAT
>JAGVSQ010011069.1:0-12481 GCA_022683975.1 Rhyacophila evoluta
CATGACTACTGGCAGGATAGTCCTGCATTTAGGAATGAAAAACAGCCGATGTTTTTCATTTTTCAGGGACGTACAGACAAATATTAGCCAGAACGGCACAGTTATTAATAATTAGACCACGTATGAGTCCCATAATGTGTACTCCTGGGTATCTAAAACTCTCGACACTCTCGATGCTCCTTCCATCGTTAGTCAGAGGATAATCAGGATCTGAACAGGCATGCTTGCAGATAACGATTGTCTTTTTTGGATTGATTTTTTAACCAATGCGAAACGTCTATTACTAGGATTACTTTTTAGTTTTTACTACTCAACTATCCATATTATATTTCTCTCATTTGTACAGATTGTAAGGTGTTAAAAAGTTTAAAACGTTGTTACAAAGCGTTGAAATTGAGTATAATTTTTCAAATAATAAAACAACGGCGTCGGCCGAATTCGTTACAAAACGTTGACAGCGTTTAAATTATAAGGTATTGATTACAATCGAATATATAATATGTAGGTGCCTATTATTTAGTTTAATTTGCCTTTACGTGTCCGTATTTATTAATTACATTTTTTAATATATCGAGCAATGTTAATTAATAAACTCGATTTGAATATGTTTCGTTTAATGCAACCATCGCCGATAAATACGTACAATAAATTGATAAAACAGACTCAGTTTTGCCCAGCTTGTACACAGAAAATATGGGTTCGATTCTCATGTATGTCTCAAAAAACTCCAAAATTGCGAGACTAGAGCAATTGTTTGACAACCAATTATCATGGAAAATAATCTGTTAACATAAGCATAACATAACATTAACTCGCTCACTTGGGCAGTCACATGTTTATTGCTATTTTGCATCTCTGTTTCCGTGGCTTTACCGCCTTGGCTCTGTCACCGCGACATCTATCATACCCAAGGCCTAATGAGATTACAAGATTTTTGCCCACGTCCTATAACACCGAAGTTTATGCCTTCACAACTTGACCATATCAGATGATACCTCGGCAAAACTAATAGGATTGTTAAATTGTATCGTGGTGGCCGAATCACAATGTAGTATATAGCTATGGTGCCAATACCAATGACCTTCATATTAATGCTAATGTTTGGCCTTTAGTAAATCTATAATGGCAGTGTACACCGTTTATTTGACTTTTAAAATACACTAACACTCGCTGAAAATGAAATGGCAGTGCGCTGGACTGATTCAATAGTAATTTCGACGGTCGAAATAGCTTCGTTGAGCTTTTAAAAGCTCCGATGTGACAATATTTAAATTTTACCTGTCATAGTAAAACTCGTTACGTTGGAGGTTTTCATTTTTAATTATATTTTAATTTATATTCTATAAGGAACATTGGAAGCTTTATCAAACTATGCGGTCTAATATGAGGAAACAGAGAATGCAAAATACTGTTTTGAGAAAATTTTCAAATCGGAACTTTTAAAAGCTCAAAAAAAAAATACATATCGAACCTTTGATCGATCTCTTCATCATCATTAATATAATATAAACAAATAATTAATACCTCTTATATATATATAAGAGCCTCCGTAGTTGGTAGCGTGCATTATTTTCGAATTATGCGTGGTCTTATTGATAACTATGCCGCTCTTGCTGATGTTGGTCTGTATGTCCCTGATAACTAGCTAAGAAATCGGGAACATCAGCTGTTTTTCATTCCTAAATGCAAGACTATCTTGCCAGTAGTCATGCCAATGCAGAGAGCAATAATGATGTTTAACGAGATTGCCTCGGATAATTGATATCTTCCGCTCGAGTAAGGTGAGTATAGATTGACATTGTTTTATAGTTTAAGTATTTTTTTATAAAAAAAGGATTTATCTTCACCTGCTATTTATTCTGAATAATATATACATAGTAATATTATTTATAACTTTATTCTATCTATATTCAAAAATTTTCAATGACAAAATCCATCTTATTAAAAAAAAATGGATTTGGATTGGCCGTGGAAAAGAAAAAGTACGTAACCTACAAATTTTACGGGAGGCATAAAAAACGTGTATTCGATAATTTTGAGCCAAAATCAAAACATTACATAGAAACAACCATAAAGTGCACGAATTCTAAAACTGGTCATTTATCCACTCAATATGATATTAATTCAATACATTGTTTAAGAAAAATCAATAAAATTGATAATTGGAAGCTCTTTTTCCTGGTCGCAAATTTCACAAGCCATCCTTTTTCCAAAAGTTAAAAACTAAATTTAGACACTAATTCGACATTTTCAGCTAACATCCTTTTAATAGAACGTGTATTAAGTTGTATAAATTTAAATTATAGAATAAAAGCCATTTTGAAAAATTGAAGGTTACATCCTTTTTCCTTTCTACAGTCGATATATAAATAAAAGTATGAAAGTTGTTCCATTTGCCATTATTTAACAACGTATTTATTATGTACCCAATTTTTTTGTCAGATGTATTATTTGCTTATACATAAATAAGATATGCTCATGTCTTCCATATTCCATGAAGTGATAGCATAGAAATTTTTATAACCCTATGAAATTTATTCATCAACATACAAATGGTCTCTTCAAGCTTTGTTTGCTTTTAAAAGTATCCATTCAAACAAATTCCCTATCCAACAACCGCACGTTTCTCCTTCTTGCACCATATTCGCTCCAAAAGTGGAGCATATGGATCTACATATAGTAAATATATCTACTCTCAATGTACTATATGGATCTTCACAATGTGAAGAAGTCTTGACAGATTATTTTTCACGAGAATTGTTTCTCAGACAATTACTCAACCCAATGGGTATCGAGTTCTGTATTTTTAGATAGATATTGAATCGAACCCTCATTCCCTGGATGGCTATGCGCTCACGCTACCAGAGAGAGCATAATTTAGTTATATATTAATCCAAATTTAGAAAAACTCCTAATAACGATAATTCTGCATACTTCTTATTTTACCATGTTTGCTCCTAAAGTAGAGCGTACGGATCTACACATAGTAAAGATATTCAATCTGAAAGTGGAGTATATGGATCTCCGCAATGTGAAGACGTCTTAACATTTTATTTTTCACGAGAATTGTTTCTCAGACAATAATTCAACTCAATAGGCATCCAGTCTTGTATTTTTAGACAGATATGGAATCGAACCCACATTCCCCGGATTGTTATGCGCACACGCTACCAGAGAGAGCATAATTTAGTTATATATTAATCCAAATGTAGAAAAAATCTTAATAACGATGATTCTGCATACTTCTTCTTATACCATGTTTGCTCCTAAAGTAGAGCGTATGGATCTACACGTAGTAAAGATATTCACTCTGAAAGTGGAGTATATGGATCTCCGCAATGTGAAGGCGTCTTGACAGATTATATTTCACGAGAATTATTTCTCAGACAATTTCTCGACCCAATGGGCATCCAGTCCTGTATTTTAGACATATGTTGAATCAAACCTGCATTCCCTGGATTGCCAGGCTCGCACGCTACCAACTACGCTATCGCAGAAAGCATGTTTTAGATTAATAATAATTCAAATATAAATAATATCTATTTCTTATCTTTGAATGTTTTAGTATGTTTAGTTCATGATATCCATTTACCGATGAAGGCAAGAGTAAATTAAACAAATTTAATTCACATTTTCTTTTCAATTTAAAACAAGAACGGATTTTTTTCGATATAGTTTCAAGCAAGCTTCAGTAGGTAGTGTCCAAACGGTGAAATATAATTGTTCCATTTAAATGCTATTTTTTAGGATTAGCCCTCGCTTTATCCGTTGTGTTACACGCACCATATTCAAATGGCGTGCCAACTATAACCAAAAACTCAAATTAAGTATTCAAAGATAATAATTATTAGTATACGAAATTTAAACAAACTCACACACTACTTAATACATTTTTTAAAAGTTACACTACAGTCAGAATTTGTTAACTTTCATATACTGTTCACAAAAATAATAAAAACTCTTTAATGTAATGTAAAACCGTACCAATATAAAATACGCATGTAAGTTCACATGATTCACGTTTTCAGCAGATTCTTATAACGCTTTGATAATTTTTACTGCCATAATTTTTTTAATGATACACACTAATTCAATGGAATAGTTTCACAAATACATCAAATTTTATGTATTATTCATAAAAAGGTTAAATATTATATCCTTATTATCAAAATAATACTGTTTAATTTCTAAAAAATAATAAAACAGCAATTACTTGATTCAACCCTGGCAAGTTTCCATCTCCCTGGTTGCGTAGTTGGTAGTGTGCGTGCTTAGCAATCTGGAGAGTGCGGGTTCGATTTTCCATCTATCGGATTTTAAAATTCAATAATATAGAGCTGGATACCCATTGGGTGGAGCAATTGTTTGATAAACGATTCTTGTGAAAAATAATCTGTCAATTGATTTTCAAATTGCGGAGATCTATGTAATCCAGTGGAGTATATGGATCTCCAATACGAAAGTGGAGTATGTATCTCCGCAATGCGAAGACGTCTTTATGGATTTTTTCCATGAGAAGTGTTTATCAGACTATTGCTCAAGCAAATAGGCATCCAGTCCTGCATTTTTTGATTTTTATAAATCCAATAGATGTGGGATTTGAGCCCGCATTTACACTGTATGGGAGTTACTTATAGTATAAAAAATATTTAATTCTTAAATAAAATTTTTATAAAGTTCTTACACCTGGTCTCAATCAGATATCGAGAAGCGATCTACTTTATTCGAAGGAAACGTCGCGGGAGTAAATATAAATTACTCAAGACTTAGTTCGCCGCGCACTGAAGTGTGCTGAAATTGAAACAAATACAATGATGAAAAAATCGAGACTATTTGGTCAAGCAATTCATGTAAAGAGATCATCGCGCTCGCCGTATGACGCCGCAAACTATTTGAAAGCAATGAAATTCGCCCTTGTGGCAACCAAGTCGGATGGCCCGAAATGTCCAACAGCTCTCCAAATACTCACAATATACGAGGGAGATAACATTAAATCTATTATATTAAATTAAGTATATGTGTGTGTGTTTAAAATATTTAATAATGTTATAGTGGCGTCACAATGGATGCCACTGCGCACTTGCAAGAGTAATGTTGCAAACTATGAGATGGATCGTTTGAATATTTAATATTTATTTCCGGCGCGCACACCGCCCATGTAAATAATCCAATTCATATCCAGCGTTGATGTAAATCCCTCGATACGCCCCTGACAGTGTATCGTATTTCCGTGACAGGACGCTTGTACTGGGATTAGCTTGGGAAATTTCCATGGAACCATTTGATTCCAGCGCGACAATACCTTCGCTCTGGATAAAATGTTAAAAATCGTATTTAATTAAAGTTAAAAATATTTATTTTTATCACTAAATACCACCCTGTTCAAAATATCCAAGCAATTTAATAACAAAATAAGTTTATATATTTTTTAATAATTATACTTGCTTTCCCCTTCACCACCCGTCACGTCTCCACACCCGTTATGCGGGCGTATATTGTGGCGTAACGAACATGAGACGCTCTTTATAAGTGCCAAAAGTGTCCCAGGAGCAGCTTCCCAAGACCTTGGTTAGGGTGCACTAGAGTGTGCGTTATTCTTATTCTAATTAATCATACCCTGTTAATATCTGGCCTCGTCGAGAAAAGACCTTCTCGTTCGCCGTAAGATTTTGCAATTTTTTTAGAAGCTACAAAATTATCCTTCGTAGAAACCAAATCGCAATGCCCGACCGGTCCGACAGATGGTCGTACCGGCTTGAGAAACTTTTCCCTTTGAACCGACATATGGGGACACTAATAATATATAATAATTATACTGTATGGTAGATCATTAAAAACATTTCGACTGTAGAAAGAATGCTAATAACAATAATTCTGTATATTTATTCTCATACCATATTCGCTCACAAAGTGGAGCATATGGACCTACACAGTTTTAAAATCTTCACTCCAAAAGTGCAAGATATGGGACTTTACAATTTGAAGACGTCTTGACAGACTATTTTTCACGAGAATTATTTGTCAGACAATTGCTCAACCCAATTGCCATCCAGTCCTGTATTTTTAAAATACGAGAGATAGAGAATCACACTCGCATTCCCCGGATTGCTAAGCGCTCAAGCTACCAACTACGCTACCGGATAGACACATTTACAACTAGTTTATTTTAATATTTAATTGACATAAAAACAGTAAAATTTTATCAAAAACAATTATTACTGTAATATTTCTTTAATAATTTCAAATCTGAATGTTACAAAATTAAATTTTAAAAATACATTAAATAAATTTGTTTGTAATGGAATCTATATAATGGATAGAGTATTTATCAGTTTTATATCATACGCACGTTAACGCGCTATATAATTACATGCATGATAGAAGGGCTATATTAAATGAGCGCGCATACGCGCTGTACTTTAACAATCAATATCTAGCCAATAATTACTGTTTTAAATAATTTTATACTTTAAACGCATAGTTACATGTTGTTGAATCATGATTAAATATTATGATACGGTTATAGTGTTCATAATTATCGAAATTATATAGATTTTAAAAAGAGCTTCGTTGGGCAACCAAGATATGTCGCTATGAATTTCTAGCCTGAAGGGTCCCGCTGCTTAAATACCTCTGGCATATTTAAAGGTTAAAAGTGGATGAATATTTGGTATCCTTAAGCTAATCCTATCCTAAAGCCAAAGTATTTTATTATCGCACACCTAATTAATATTGTGATTATGTTAATTAAAAAAAAATAAGTTTATTAGTTGTTTAATGAAAACGTAAATTATATTAAACATTCTTTTTAATTTATGTGTTAATTATGAGGTTAGAGTTAGTTACTATGAAATTTAATTAAAAAGGTTTAATACTTCAGATGATACACATCCGGAATCTTAATTTTAAAATTAATACGCATAAAAAATTTAAGCTAACGTTAATAAGGTAAAAAATTTATCAACAAAACGAACGAAGTATTTTTTAAACCAGGCTACTTTTAAAATTAAAAAATGAACGTACCAAAAACAGAAAAAAAATCTTCTTATTAACTGTATAATGCTCCAACTCACTGCACATATTTTCGTAACTTTCTTCACAGCGAAATAATGTCTTGTAGTTTAATACTTGCCCTCCAGATGGCAATAACGAGAGAATCTTCAAGTCTATGTGAAATGTATTTGACTCATTGCTCTAATATCTTTCCATGAACCATGAGCCATCTGTTTAATGTTTCTAATTCAGTTACTTTTACACCTTTTAATGCACATTATAACAGGGATCCCATACTGGAAATATTCAGATTATTTGCGATTTAAAAATTTTCTTCTTTGTGCAATATTTTTCCAATAAATTTAGTGTCACATAATGATCGGAAACAATATACAACTAGGCCATTATATTATCGTCAGTAATATTTTAATTCTCCAAGATATAACAAATCTTCATACACCTTTTGAAGACATACATTGATAGTTAAACCTATAAACTATTATTATTATTATAATACCATGTCTACTCTCGACATGGAACATATCGGTCTATACAGCGTGAAGATATTCACTCCAAAAGAGGAGTATATGGATCTTCGCAATGTCAAGACGTCTTGACAGATTATTTTTCACGAGAATTGTTTGTCAGACAATTACTCAACACAATAGGTATCCAGTCCTGCATTTTTCGGATTTTTTAAATCCGACAGATGGGGATTCGAACCCGCATTCCACGGATTGCTAGGCGCACACGCTACCAACTACGCTACCGGGGAGACGTTTTAACGTTAAACTATATTGCCATAAATTAGTAAAATGATTATAGAGTGCATTTTTTACAATATTGGAAAGCATGGATATATACATTGATGGTCGCTCCAGAAATAAAGTATTTATTTGAAGTGAAACAATATATCGACTGTGGAAGGGGAAAAGGACGTAGCCTTCATTTTTATAAAACAACTTTTATTCCATAATCTTAATGCATACAAGTTGTATTCTGATAATGCCGAATTAGTGTCTAACTTTAGCTTTCAGGGTTGTAAAAATGATGCTTTTTATAATTTTCGACCAGAAAAAAGGGCTTTCTCATAATTAATTTTATCAGTTTTTCATAAATAGCTTGCTAAATTACTGTCATATGCAATAAATAAAACTCTAGTTTTAGTGCCCATGCACTTCAACGTTGTGCCTAACTTTGGCTCAAAATCATAAAATAAATGTCTCTTATAAAATTTGTTCCATGTGGGTTACGTCCTTTTTCCTTTCCACAGTCGATATTATAGTTGTCAGAAACGGTTCTCATTCAAATTTTTAATTCTTTTGGAATCCACTTCTACATCTTAGAAACTTGATCCGTAATAATGATATCCTGTGCGATTTACGAAAAGTTTTTTTTATATACCATGTTTGTATCACAAATTGGAACATCTGGATCTATACAGTATGATGATATCCACTTCAAAACAGAAGTATATGGATCTCCTTAATAAGAATTCTTAACAGAATTTTTTTCGCGAATATTCTTTGTCAGATAATTGCTCAACTTGAATGCAGTCCTGCATTTTTGGGTGCTTAAAATCCGGTACACAGGGAATCGAGCCCTTATTTCTCGGATTGCTAGGCCCACATGCTACCAACTACGTTACTGGGGAGACTTAACAAAAAGTTGTTTACAAAAATGAAAATTGTGTGCTTAATGCTTTATAAGGATAAAAAACAAAGATGTGCGTTGGTAATTAATCCGATGATTAAATTAGGAAAGGCATTTTAGGCGTCGAGTCAAAAATGGCAAAAGTCACTAAAAGACGTTCACTAAATTTAGGATTAAATGTTTTAAAAGAAGTTTACGTCTGAGACTTGAAAATAAGGAAGGAATGAAGCTCAAGTATGGACCTACATTGTGAGGGCACAATTTTGGAAAATTGTATACACTTACCTTCAAAATATATATTAGAATCTTGGTTAGCGAGTATAATTCATTCCAGAAAGTATTCGTCATCTAAAGCACTCGTATACCAAAGCAAAATTCCCCCCAATAAACAATAAAAGCTAAAATGATTCATTATACAGAGAACATAATTAAAATTTGTCAGGACTTATAAGGAAGTGTATGAAAGAAAATATCAAGAGAGAGAAGAGACCCGAGCTTTATTGTTGGACTTTCACTTCTTCCTCACCTTACGTTTCTTGAAAGCTCGTGGATTTTCCGAACAATACACGATCATAAGCTTGACTTTGAAATCACCACTTTCAAGTAGCAAATAACAAAAAGACCAGACGGTCTTTTGTGGGCTAGTGACCAGGTATTACATTATACAACGTGATTTAGGTCTTCTTTGGCAGCTTTTTACAAAAAAGCTCGTATTATAAGAATTCGATCGTTTATAATGCTAAAAGTGATTAAATGGTTTTATTTTGCTCACAGCTTAAGATTTCAGAATAAATTGATATCATAAACACAAAAACTTATCTTCTAAATTTTTGTTTGTTTTTTTTTTGTTACTGAGAATATTTGTCAGCAAATTGCAATCAAGGGTATTTATCTCTGTTCCATGCTTTTCAATCTCTTTGCATCCCAGTTGAAATATCACTTGTATACTTGTATTTGGTATGTTTTTTTCTTCATCTTACCAAGCCATATACATTTCGTATTCATTTTTTGTAACATGACAAAAAATCTAAGTCCAAATCTACCTGCCTCGTTCTTATAGCTGGTCTTTATGAAACAAATACTGGCACTCTGATTCTTGAAATTTCATGAGAGTAAGTTTTAATTATTTGTTCAATTATTATGTGGCAACGGATTTCCAATATTGACCAAATTCTCAACTCGTCAACCAAGATAACTGTATAACCAAGATAACAACATGATAACTAAATCCAACGTTTTATCTGTTTTTTTCAATGAATGTTTTGTTTTTTATTTTTTATTTGTCATCTCCATTTCTGAACGACGTTCATAATCTTTACTCAATGGAACTATTACCAGCATCACAATTTGCTGTATCCTGAAATGATTTGAGACTTCTTCAAGTAAAATCTTCTAACTGTCTTGTATCTTAATTTTGCTTTAAGTCAAAGTGAACAATATTCCAAAAAATCTCTCTCTTCCTGATGATATTTTATTTAATTCTCTAATAAAAACAAAACGACAAAAACTGGATTAAACATGATAATTTACAATACAATTAAATATCATTTTTGTTATTAATAGAAAACATGTTGTCTTTCCAGTTTCTTCCAACGAATATTTCATGAAGAAAATTCGTTAAATTGATATCTATAGCATTATAAAACCTTAATTCAGTAATAAATGGCCTATTAAATACTTTTATCGCTTTTAATCTGTTTGTTGACAGTAAATATTAAGCTAAATAATATTAATTTATAATGAAGATGGCTCAATGGTGGAATGAGGAATTGCTCGAAGGTATTTCCTCTCAATATTCACTGGTGACAATACTCACAGACGAGTGATTAAAACAGTTTACACCTGCGTCCGATTTGGAAAATTATTTAAAGTTAAATAAGAAATCTAGTTCTTGATAAGATAATACAACTTTCAACGACGAAAAATGAATGTATACTCTTAATTTGTCTTTAGTGCTTTCATTTTTGTTTATAGTTACTTCAAACAGAGCTATTAAACGTTTAATATATCTAAAAAATATTAAATAATATAATATATGTTGATACTTTAAATTATCTTGATAATAGATTTTCTTTATATATTTCACTACTTTCACCATCACTCAGTACCAAATCACTGCTAAATGAAAGCTTTCTGGTTATATGCACTTCACTACCGTGTGCTACCATGGAGTTCAACTATTTCTTCAATCAACATATTTAACTATTGAATTCATCCAAATTCATTAGTTGTTTATGTAAATCATACACATATTATTTAAATATGAATAATTTTTATTAATCATAAGAATTCTATTCAATAAGCTTTGTTAACACTCACCGTACTGTTTCCTTAGTATGGTTACGATTCCATAGTATCCAGTAAAAAAAATAGTTTTAAATTTGAAACATACAAAACCTACCAGATCAATTATTGTTGGCTATAAAAATCATAGTTCTATGAATAAAAAGTCAAAAAAAAAAAAAATTAAGTGCAAGAAATGCAAAAAAAAGAGAAACAAAATATACGACATGCCCAGGCAGATATTTTTTACTGACCAATCTAAGCTTTTGAATACTCCCTCTCTCCTCCTCTGAGACGAATGACATCATTCATATGAACAATGGACGATATCGTTACTCACATAACAACGTAATTTGATACACACACGTACATGGCTGTCCTAGATTTAATCCGAAATAATTATGCCTGTTGATATTGTTCAACATTTTTACTTCGTAATGACAAGGAGTTTTGATGAAGAGCATAAAGTATGAAGACGTTGCAATCAATATATTTGGAGGTATAGATCACTATCCACCATCCCATTTAATACCAATAGAGTAATGAACGAAAATTTCATCTTTGTATGTGACAATATTGTTTTAGTATAATATTTTTTTAATTTTTATTCAAAAGAAAAATAACATAAATTATGTACAAAAAGACCTCTGTATATATTTCAAGTATGACTGTTCATAGACAAATATATATTTATATTACAAAACACTAATGCAAGTGTAAATTCACTATACACGTGTCTTAAGTATAAACTACTACAATCCGATACACACGTAGATACGTTACACGTGGACGCTTAACTCGTGAAAGTTCTAATAATTTCTTGTGTATAAAATAATATAGTACTGAAATGTGTATGTTTGACATTACATGAATATGTAATTGATATATGTCAAGTATATACCGACCCGCTCTGTTCTTACACCTGGCCTTAATCAGACGTATCCCGGAGCTCTGATATGGAGAAGCGGTCTACTTTATTTGGCGGAAATTTCCTGGGAGTAAGTATAAATTACCCAAGACTTAGATTGCCACGCACTGAAGTGTGCTGAAGTTAAAAGAAATATAATGACAAAAAAGTTAATTAGAGTTATTTGGCGAAGCAATTTATGTAAAGAGATCATCACGCTCGCAGTATGATGCCGCAAACTTTTTAAACGAAATGAAATTTGCCCTTGTATCAACCAAGTCGGATGTCCCGATGGGTCCAACAGCTCGTTAGATTAACTTGAGTAACTTTTCCCGCTGGGTACACGTTCTTGAAAATTCCTACGAAATATGATTAGTAAACTGTTCTAGAGAGCCACAAGAACATGTTGGCTGTTTAACAAGGCCAAACTGAGACAGCTTAGTGGTAAAATCACCGTGGCCTGTAAAATTGGCTACTAAAGTGGCCTGGAGGCAGCATGGTTATCTCCATGCACCATTTAATATTTGGGAAAAAAACATGGGCTTATTCCTGGCTTAAGTCGGTGCGTTACATCTACTCTGCCATGTTTCTATCGCTGCATCCATGGCCATCTGACGGATGGTCTTCTTCCAAAGATCCAGTCTA
>JAGVSQ010011070.1:0-12481 GCA_022683975.1 Rhyacophila evoluta
AGACACTCTCTTTTTCCTTCTGTATATATATATATGTTGTAATTCTTTCTTTATTCTTTTTTTTTATATTTTAATATGCTTTTGATAGTTTCGTCATAACTGTATGTATATTGTGTCATTATTGTATTAAACTTATAATTTGTAATATATATAAAATAAATGAGAAAAATATATTTTTTACGTATATTGAGAGAGAGACGAGATTTATAGTAGACGAGCTCTGCATGCTACTACTGTTTGGAATGAGTTCTTATATCAAACAGAAACACACATCTATTTTCTGTTTTGCATTATAGATATAGATTTATTATTTTTATAGTATTTAACGGAATAAATATAATACATTAACATTTTTTAAACTAGTATACGGTATAAAAATTGTGTTGTCGGTAGCCGAGAGGTTAGCGTGGGCACTTGTGATCCAGGGTTTGCGAGTTCGGTACTCACATCTAATAGCTTTATAAAAATCTAAAAAAACTTAGCTAGATGCTTATTGGGTTGTACGATTCTCTTTCGAAAACAATCTTTCAAAATATGTCTTTGCATTGCAAAGATCCATATAATCCATTTCTGTGGTGAAAATCTTCATACTGTGTAGAATTCATATACTCCACTTTCAGAGCAGACGTGGTCAAAAAATGTTTACAGTAATATACTATTTAAGTAAATGAGTTGAATTTTTATAAACGTATATTTATCTCTCCGCGATAGAGGTAAGTGTACGCGCTTCGCAATTCGGAGAAAGCGAGTTTGATTCCTATATCCGTAAAAAAAATTAAATCCGAAAATGCAGGGCTTGATGCCTATTGTGATGAGAAATTATCTGAGAATAAAGACCCGTGAAAAATTAACTATTAAGATATGTTTTCACTTTGCAAAGATCCGTATGCTTTACTTTTTGAGTGTTTTTAAATTTTTATAATATTTAAGTGAATAAATATTACACTTTAATACTTTATTTTTATAATAGTATGTTCATGTTGGTATGAAAATGTTCCGTAAACAAACCAGCATGCGCTGTCAATTCGATATCATATAATATTAACCCTTAGATAAGGGAAGTGAGCAGGCGTCAACCGAGTTTCCGTTTGCTCTACAAATGACCATTTTACTCTCTGGCAAATTACTGAAGTAAATGGCCTTCCCATTTATCCGGGTGTTAAATAAATCTTCTCTGCGCCTAATTAGTGTGGCGATAAATAACGACACTTAAAAAGAAACCCTTACAATTTGGGAAGCTTTCATAATTTTGAAAACCGCGGGTCGCTATCTTCTTGGCTTGCAGGCGGAAGCGTTATTGAACAGGTGTTGGTTTTTAAAAAATACACTAAAATCGCTTAGAATGGTGGGTTAATGGATGTTTGTTTTCATACTTAAAACGGTAATTTGGTATATTTAAAGTGTTTTTTGAAATATGCGCGTTTAAATCAACGACTTTGCATCGGACTTACAACTCATACATAAATATTTAACAGCTTAAGATAAAAGCAATTATATATTGACTGTAAAAGACTAAAAAAAAAAAACTAAAGTAAGCTTTTCCAAAATTGATTTCTGTAAAAATGCTAGGCCGTGAACTATGGATGCCTCCGTAGGATATGGTTCTTGCTTGTCTCTTCTTCCGACCGGTGGGATTCCAGTGACCTCGAAGACCGTGGGTACTATCCTCGGCGGAACTGAATAGTGCTATGTGTATCTATGTATAGTTCTGACTATATTCAAAATATAATATTAAAAGGTACACTATCTAGCATGGAGAAATATATTTCTTTCTCGACATTTATTGCTTAATAGTATCTCAAGACAGGGTTCAGAAGAAACTTCCTGTCAGTTCTCTTCTTCCGTGCTTTCTTATGTAGCTTAAAACTACTGAGAAATATGTATTTTGCGATGTAGTTTTTTCGACTTATGCGTGGACTGATTGTTAATTCTGTCACTAATATTGGTATGAACGTCACTGATAACCAAAAAAATCGATAGAGTCAGCTGTTTTTCCTGTATTCAGAAATGCAGAAATAACCTGCTAGTAGTCATAGCAATGCGGAGAGCAATAACGAGATTGCCTCAGATAATGAAATCTTCCACTTGATTGTGATGAACTTGGATGGATGTTGTTTGATAGATTTCTAGAATAGGATGTCTTAATTACTTGATAGACATTCTTTCTCACTTTTGACATTTTTAAAATTATCATTTAATTATGTTTATTATTTAATTCTGTTTTTGCAATATTGCATTTGTTTTTAACATGATTCCTTTCCAATTTTTTTTTGAAATACTTGTATCAAGATGTTTTTTATTCGGGTTATTATAAACATAATGATTTGTAACATGTGAAAAATAAATAAATATTTTTTGAACGGTTTTTCTTTATTTTGATAATCAAAATGGATTCCGAAAATTCTGAATTGCATTTCGGTATAATCTGACTGCGTGATCTCTCAAAAATTCAATGTTATGATTATCACTTTATTAATATAATATTACATGTTTTATTAAATCATTTAATTATATACGCATAATGTAATGTTTAAAAAACTTGGTCTTACAGTACGAACGAGTAATTTATGCTAAATTCAGTTATAATATTGTTAGGCCAAAGTGATATATTCACAGAAGACCCAATGTTCACGACCAAGTTTCCGGATATGCTTAATCTATCACAAAACACATAATATCGCTCTGTTTTTACCGATTTTAAGCGAATATACAGATGTCGATTCGAGAGAAAAAAAATGTTTTTCAGTAAAATGCCTGATAAACAATTTTCTAAAAACCTTTTTGTTTTGTGTTGTTTTTGTTCGCATTAAGAATATTGTAGGCCTGTTCAACCATTATATATATTTTGATCTCAGTCAAATATGATATTACTTAAAACATTTATTATCTAACGTCAGCAGCATTTTCACTAGACTCTGTTACTTTTTCACTTGGTTATGGTTTTGAGCACCGTTATATTAATAATTTTACGCATTTGTTCTTCCGGTGGTCGAGAGATAAACGCGTACAGTTTGGAGCCGGAAGTTACGATATTGAATTCCATAGCTGCTAAAAATTGACATAATAAGGATCTGGATACTCAATATGTTAAGCAATTAGCTAACATCCATTTTTTTAGTAGACGTCTATAGACTTTGAAAATATCATCGCCAATATTGTAGAAACGCGTAACTTAATTTTTTGGCTTAAGTCACTTTGAAATTATATATATATTATACTATGTTCGCTCTCAACATGGAGCATATGGATCTACACAGTTTGAAAATATCCAAAGAGAAGTATATGGATCTCCGCAATGTGAAGACGTCTTGACTGATTATTTTTACGAGAATTGTTTGTCAGACAATTACTCAACCCAATGGCCATCCAGTCCTGCATTTTCAGATTTTTAAAATCCGACAGATGAGGAATCGAACCCGCATCCCCCGGATCGCTAGGCGCTAAAGTATAGTTTAATTTGTTGCAATCTCTTACGTCGTTGTCAAATTTTTGCATTGATACATAATTTGTACATATTTCATAAGCATATAATCTTGATATAAAATATGCTATTGATACGCGAGGTTGCAAAAACTCGCAAAATCAAATTACGTGTTCCTGCAATATTGCCGGCCATATATATAATTACACTCCATTTTATAAGCAGATATTATAAAAAAATCTATAAGGTAATCTTTTTAGGCTTTTAAAAGTATTGCCTCAAAGTTGTTATACTTTTTGGGCATTTATCATGACATTATGAACGTGAAATGCTCTGTAAAGAATTGGTTCATGAATTTTTCAGAAACCACTTCACAAAATTCAAGTAAGTGTGTGTTAGGCGACCTACAAGTTATTGAAACTCGTGCATACTGGAGGGAACATTAGGTATATAGTCGTGAGCTTATTGTGAATTTAAAGTTTTATAGGCCTGTATCAGGAAAACATAAATCAGAGTGGGTTTGCTCCATGCGCCCCTAATGTGGCTACCCTTTTCTTGAAAAATCTTGCGAACTTTACCCCAGAAACTTTCGTCAAGGGCGTTCCGTTTTTTAAGCTTTCGTTCATTTTTTAACCATAAATTTTCTTCAGGTCGATGCCGATTTTACAAACATATGCTTAAAATCTCTTAAGATCGTAAAGTTTTTACAGAAAAACTATTTAAGCATATGTTTAGTCATATAAGTACAGATTTTCTGTTAATCAAAAAAAAATCCTTGATATTACGGAAGAAAGGAGCTTTTTAATGAGTTATATGTATAGCTTTATACTGTAATAAAATAAATAACAGGAGAAACACTTGAATATTTTTTCTACCATATCGGCTCCGAAAGTAAAGCATTACACAGTGTGAAGAAGTATAAATGGATCTTCGTAATGTGAAGACATGCGTTGACATATTATTTCTTCCGATAATTGGTTGTGAAGGAGTTGCTTAGCCCAATTAGTATCCAGGCCAGTATTTTTAAGAAATCCAGCATATGTGGGTAATGAGCCCGCAATCTCCGACTCCAAAGAGTGGAGGCTAACCTTTCTACTAACGGGGAGACTTTACCACTACCACCCGTCACGTATACAAACCCATTATGCCGGGGTATATTGTGGCGCAATGAACGTAGGGTGATCTTTAAAGTTCCAAAAGTGTCCTAGAAGCAGCAACCCAAGATTTTGGTCAGCTTGCACTAGAGTGTACGTCATTCGTATTTCAACTATTTATTCCTTGTTTATATCTAACTTTGTTGTGAAAAGATCTTCTTGTCGTAAGATTTTGCATTTTTTGAAAGCTACAAAATTATCTTTCGACGAAAAGTTTTACAAACAGTCGAACCGGCTTGAGAACCTTTTCCATTTGAATCGACATATGGAGACACTCCCAGAGGAGGAAATATTAATGAATACTAACAAAATTTAAAAAAACTTCAATCTTTCGAATGCGTTTTTCTCAAAACTATATCAACTGTGAAGAGAAAAAAGGAACCTTCAATTTTGAAAACCAGCTTTTATTCGATATTCTGAATGTATACAATGAAATAAACGTTATATCAAAAGGATAAAAGCTGAAAATGCAAAATTAATGCTTAAAGCTTTTAAATGCTTTTAAATTTGAAAAAAGGTGTCCTATGAAATTTGAATTTTTTCTTGAATAATTATTATATTGAGTAAATAAAACACTCGTTTTAGTCTTCGTGCACTTCAAAGTTGTGTCTTTGTAATGTTTTAGCTTTGACTCAAAATTATTGAATAAACATTTTGTGTGCCTCCTGTAAAATTTATTCTATAAGGGTTACGTCCTTTTGCTTTTTCACATTAGATCTGATGATGACTTGGTTCATAATAATATATATTACTATGGCTTTTGGTATTTTTCATTCATTTATAGAAAATTTGATTATGATATGTTTAAATCTCTTGTTAAATCAAGCAAATATTAACACTTTGACTGCGGGCTACTTTTGAAAAATTCGCAAAACGCGCTTAATGCTTGCGAACATTAACATAGCTTCTAAAACACTTCAAATATTAAAAAAAAAATGTATCTATAGTACTCAAAATTCCATGCAGAAAATTTATCAACATCCCTGTGGCGTATATAAATTAAATACATTCATCCGGTTATATAAATTAATTGCATTTCAGCCATATTATATAGATCCAGCGTGAATTTAGTTAATCAATATCAAGTGTCACAAACATTCAAAACAATAAATAAATGAACTGTGGTAGAAGTCTTTGATTACAGTTGGCAGTCAAAATATTTATAGTATGAGGCACGGAGCGTTCCGTGTCCGGCTGATAGCCGCTTAAGTACACAATCACGGGTCCCGCAGGTCAAGTGTTATCCGTTCATATCACAACAAATACTTGATAGTATTCTTGCAAAATTAGTGATCGATTTAATTTCTATGCTTAGATTCCGAATATGTGTCTAACTCAATTTTGCTTTGTGGCTGACTTGGTTCAAATTTATTCTGCTGTGACGATATACTGGTTTAAATATTTATGATTATAAGAAAAGTATAAATGGTTTGCGTCGTACATAAATTGGTCTAGTAAAGATTTCTTTTTCCGATAACATTGGTTTGATATTTTATAAAGTTGAATATTCGTACATAAAACATGATATTTTATTTCCATTGTGAACAGTTTTGCTGAGATCAGTAGACAGTGATAATATTTTGCTAGAAGAACTTCACCCCAAAAAAATGTCACCGGCTTTCACTTATTCTAGGTCTCCACCATTATTTCATTTGACTCATTTTGTCGTCTGACCTTTGTAGATTACAATATCGCCTTTTTTTAAGACAAAATAAAACTTCAAACAATGAATAATACATATAGGAAAAGCCAGTCTACTAAATTGTTTCTTAGTCAGCATTTTGAAACATATATTCTAATAACTAATAAATACATTATCGAGTTTATATATATACAGTGAGTTCTCAACTTAGGACCATTCGCATTAAGACCAAAAATATTATCATTAATAATAAAAAAAATATATATAATTTCCCCGGTCTAATCTCCCTGGTAGTATGGAGGTTTACGTACGTGCCTAGCAATCCGGGGAATGAGGGTTCGATTCCCACATCTGACGGATTTTTTATAATTCAAAAATGCAGGACTGAATTCTTATTAAATTGAGCAATTGTCTGAAAAATAATCTGTCAAAACGTCTTCACATTGTGGAGATCCATATGTTCCACTTTGGGAGCGAACATGGAATAAGAAGAAGGATAATTGTGTACGAAAAGTGATTTGTTCGTTGTGTATTTTAAATTTACATACTGTAAACAATAAATTGTCTTCTTTATTTATAGTGTTTTGTTTTTAACAGGTTCAATAAATAACTTCACATTGATTTATAGATTTTAAATCCTATAGATAGGCAACCTTTTAATAATATTCAAGTTTTTTTAAACGTAATAAGAGTGTAAAATATGAAGTTTTAACTGAGTTCGAATGAAAACTATTATGACGATGTCAATTTGATTTTTTTATGAAATTCCACTTAGGACCATTTGGCTTACGGCTAAGCCGGTGGAACGTCACCCAACAGGTTGTATTTTCACCATCGAATAAATTAAATTTTAATTACTTCCACGTATTGATCATTTGGGTACTTTTTCCATATTTTAACCACAACTTTAACTTATATTAGAAAACAGAAGCGTCTACTCTGGTTTTATTACAAAAATAGCGGTAATTTTTAAATGTATGCTCGTTGTGGAACACTCATTTTGTATATTTATAGCGATTATAATTTTATATAACATAGTAAATTTGCACACAAAATTCGACTGATGTATATTTTTGTTAAATTGTTAGTATCTCAGATCAAGACAGGGCACACAAATTTAATAGTAAACTGCATTACTGACAAATCGGTAAAATTCTGAATTCAATATAAGTTTACCGGTAATTTAACGGTAATTATTGAGGTTTTTAGAAAGTTTGTCCTGTTATTTTGAAGCATAATTTCAGCTAGCCAAATGTGGCGTTTTGAGGAATTGAGCAAACGATAAATGGTTCTGCTACACATAATTAGAGAGCGCAACAAAATGCTTTGTACGAATATCGTCACATAGTATCCAAGATAAATATTTTTTTTTATATAAAACCAGATAACCATCATATATAATAAAAAAGACGACTAATCCATTGAATTTAGTTGAGTGAAAAATTCAGTCAGTGACGTGATTCAATTTATAAATAAGCGTGATGAATACGTTGACGTAGGCATTGGTGTTTTCCCTGAATCATTTGAATTATTTATTTCCATGTAACACGAAAGATTTTCAATTTATAATTGAATACAATCGCCTATGGCGTTGTGTTTGTGTTGCTATCACCACGAGATACATAACGGTGAAAAACGATAGGTTCAACAAAGCGAGAACAACAAATGATATTGAAAAAAGGACGCTAGACTGACAGGACTGCTTGTGTAGTTGACATGATAATATTGACAATTGACAAAGTCATTATTATATATTAAAAGAAAAAAAACACCTCAGACGTATAATATCTAATGATTATTGGTTCTGTTTATTGCAGATTCAAGTTAAATTGTGTAGGATTTACAAATAAAAATTACTTAATTTATTTAGTATACAAAAAATTCACGTCGTTAAAATTTCGTTCGACATGTTATAAGTATAAAACTTTAACGAGATTTTCTGTGAATCTAAATACACCTATTCACCAATATTAAAGAAAAAAGAGCTTTTAACTTTTTATCAGTAGCGTAGCTACCGTGGAGCAGTTGCTCTAGGCGCACGGGTCATCGGGCCGAAAATTATGAAGCGTGAAATAAAAAAAAACTACAATCCTGTGAAGAAAGTTACCGAATTAAATAAAAAAAATTAAAAATAAATCTGCTCGAGTTACAAATTACGTGATTTTCTACATACGTTACTTGAGGACTAGGGGTTCTGGGTAATCAAGAAATAAGAATATTACTAACTAAATAATACTAATGGTTTCTTTCCTTTTCTATTCTACAGTCAATATGTACAATATAGGTAAAACAATGATTTATACCAAGGTTTCCCAAACTTTTCCTGCAATGGAAGACTTCGCAAATTCGGAAAAAATGTTTAAAAAACATAAAATATAAATAATACGTATTTTTAAGCTTTTTAACTTTAGATTTATGAGCAATATTTATTAGCGCGGCCAATAGTCAATCTTGGCAACTGTCGTTAAGCTGACAAGACTTGTCAGCTAGTCAGGTAAAACTATATACCCCATCTCTTGATCAAAAAAGATGGTCATCTAACTATACCCACATACTTCATCATAAATATCAGTTGATTGATCATAACTCGCCTTTCAGTATGAATTAAAAGATCATTAAATGTGTTGTAGTGTATAAAGCCTTTCCAAATTGTCGCGGAACACCTATTTAAGCCCTGATTTATACAAATAATTTTCCTAGTTTCTGAAAACAGTCTGCTATTTTTTTTAGATTTCTAAAGTAAGCTCTTATCGTTGATTATTAATCACAAAAAAATACTCAAAAATACAAAATAAAATAAAATATATGACTAAATATTTAGAACGAAGATTTTCCGTGTGTCAAAATATTAAACGTATATTAATTACGTCTACAACTGGGTTATATTATAGACAACAGAATAATATTATACACACGTTATTTAAGCGTGTATTATATGTATAGGTAAAATAATAATTTTCACAAATAATTTGCTCGATTTATGGTAGATTTACGTTGAGTTTTATTGGATTTCTCAAGAAAGCTTTTATTGCTGATTATTAGTCGCACGAAAAATACTAAAAAATACGTCGTCTTAAGTAAAAAGTTCGCCGTTGTGATGTTGGGAGATAAACATTTTTTTTTCACCGGAAAACTTGGACCAACTTTGACATTGAATATTATTATTCCATCCAAAGGGATCGGCTTTCCGCCGAAAATAAAATTAGTCTATCGAGAAAGTTTAAATTTATGTTTGCAATGTGGAACCCTTTAGTTTTTACTTTAACCCGAGAAGAAAACTTCGCGTCGCATATTTTATTTACTCGACATCAAAGACTAGAATACTTGGGTGTAAATATTTTTTCGTAATTGAATAGGCTTTGACGGTGTACCAACTCTATCACGTCCACGACGGAAGCTTTTACCGCTTCCATTTTTTAAAACTGCTCAGCTTATTCTTGAATTTTTAAGCGATTTTTTTATCTGATAAGTAAAAAATTAAATTTCAATCAGAGATTTCTTTATTATATAAGTAACCCACGCTGTATTTATGTATTATAACATTCAGGTTGGGATTAATGTTCCTGGCCAATTTTGTTTGGTCGCCGTTTCGATTTGATCGTAGGTTGTCGATAATAATTTGTTATGGAGCATATCACGCCGCAACAATGTGTTAAAACTATTGAAACATTTTATTTAAATAATTATTCAAATTTTGGCAAGAATTCGAAGCACATTTCAATACAGCTTAAGCAATTATTAATTTTTTTATCTGCGAAGAACTAGTGTGTGTCTGGTATAAACCATGTTTTCAACTAAAAACAGAGGCGGATTTACATATAGGAGCACCAAGCGCGCACTTGGGCCGACACAAGAGTCGTAAAAAAACGAGAAATCATGAGGTTTTGGAGGAAGTACGAAATTCTAATGTTCAGGATATCACAAAATTTTGGATGAAAGAGCAATATTCAATAAAATATAGAAATAAACAAAAAAAAATTACCCCTGAGGCATAGAGGCCTCATAATTGAACTGCGCCTGGGGCCTCTCGAGTGCTAAATCCACCACTGCCTACAGTTTTTCTAAAACAAATCAAGCTTTATTCAGATAAATTCATGGACGTAAGTATAGTATAGTAGTAAGTTTGAATGAGATAAAGTTTTATCATGTTGTTATCAATATATTATACTGTCTATACTTGTTTAATTTCCATTTTTGTTAATTTCTTGAAATAAATGATAATAATTATCACAAAGGTTGTTACTATGTTGACTTATTTTATTGTATAGATTAAACATTAGTAAAAAATGTGCTTCAACCACGTATATTAATTTTATATATTATAATCATTCTTTTCAATGTCTCGTCCATTGTTTGAATGTCAGTTAATATTCAGTTTATTTAACTATATTCTTTCAATACGATGTTTTATACTAGAATAACTTAGAGCTTTCTTATGAAATACATGATTTGATCTGGTATAATTCGTTATACTTAATTAACTGATAATTTTAGAGTGGTTTAGGCCAACTTCTGTCAACTTGTACAATATTATTATAATAATTATGCGAATAATGTAGTCATTATCTTTACCCCAATAGTTTCGCTGGTAATTATTCATTCTCAATAGATATTTGATGGTTAAGATTAAACATTAAATGCCAAAACTTTGATTCCCGACGGAGCTGATTGATAAGGTGTGAAATCCAAAGTTTACCAACGCATTTCTGGGTTAGACAACATAATTACCCTTATTTAAGCTAGGTTACTCCCCCGGTGCACCTCAATTTGGAAGCTTTATTGATAAACTTATAGCTCAAAGAAAATATTTAAAACTTTTACTTTACCAATTACGTGTACATTCAGTCTTATATTTAACTGAAAGTTTTGTACCATTAAGCGCGAAAGATATTTCCATCGACAAGTTGATATAATTATTTTCTTAACCGAAAATAAATTCTATGGCTGAGAGCTATTCTTTCAACTAATATATTATTTCAGATTTAAAAAATGGGTGTGTAGTTTAAGAATTTGTAAAGTTTTTAATACAAATTATTTACTTCAGGTCAATCAAAAAATATGTTTTATATTGAAAAAAACACGTAGTAAACATTTGACTGTAGAAATTAAAAAAGATGTTGGCCTCAGTTTTTATGAAGAAACTTTTATTAAATAATCACGATGTATACGACTAAATATACGTTGTATCAAAATGAAGAAAGCTTCAAGTACCAATTATGTATTTGCATTTAGCTTTTAATTTTGAAAAAATGATGGCCTGTTAAATTTGCTATCGGAAGAAAGGACTTTTAGAATAGAATAGATTAGAAATTTTATTGGTTATTCTTAAGTAGCTTATGAAATTAATATCAGATTGCCTAAATAAATGCCAGTTTCAGTTTCCGTGAGCTTCAAGGCATCAACCTAAAATCATTAAATATAGGTTTTTTTGCCTCCTGTAAATTTGTTTATGGTTGGATTACGTCCTTTTTCCTTTTAACAATCGATATCTATATATAAAAGAAGATTTAAAAATGTGGAAAAAAGGATAAAAAAGATATTCTATTCAAGAATTACTCGCTCGCTTACCAATAACTAAGACAATTACTGAAACAGTTTTATAATGCTATGATAATGAATATATACTTTTTAGTAATATTGTATACATATGCGTCAAAAATGCGATAAAACGTTTCAATTTGAGTATATACAACTTGAATAAGCTTCACGGAATCTCGAATTTTAAAACTAAAAAGTAAATAAGTAGATGATCAGTTTCTTCCGTTTACCGCGTTACAAACCACCCTTGCCAAAGCAGCTTTTCTTGGAGAAGTATTTTGCTGAAATTCCTAGAAAACCTTCTTGTGAAAATGTTCATTCTCGTCCACGGGCAAAAGTTAGCTGTTTATAAAACCGGCGGCTCCTGTTCGACTTTGATAAAGTGATTTTCGCGAGGGCGGCGAAATGGGGAAACTAAAAAAAAAGATATCGTGGAAAACTCCGCGACGTGCTCTTCCAGTTTTTCACTCAGTTCATTCATGATCTCGGCTTTCATTGACTTTATTGTCAGTGTAACATTGTTTCAGTACTGCGGGTTAAAAACATTTCAAAAATATTATAGACAGGATATTTTATGTGCTTAAACAAGATACTAATTTGGTATATATTATTAAAATGAATATATTCAATTTTATTTTTAAGCCATATCCGCCTCAAGCTTGGGCTTATACCACTTGCTTTCCCCTCCACCACCCGCCACGTCTCTACACCCGTTATGCGGGCGTA
>JAGVSQ010011071.1:0-12479 GCA_022683975.1 Rhyacophila evoluta
CCACCTAGGTGAGAGCGAGCTTAGATGGATGCTATTATTTACATTATCAGAATAGAATCTGTCTAATTTACTTCGTAGAAACTCTATTTTTCCTTCTGTATATATGTATATTTTTAATTCTTTCTTTATTATTTTTTTTATATTTTAATATGTTTTTAATATGTTTGTTATAACCATATGTATATTGTGTTGTTCATGTATTAAACTTATAATTTGTAATATTACAAGACGTACAAAAAAAAATAATATGATGGATATTCCTGAGATCCAGTTTCGATGCAAATAATACTTTCGTCTTGGCACCATAAGCATACCGTTAGCTTACTACAAAGACCTTGTATCTCAAAATTTCACGAAAACCTGTTTTAATGCTGTTTATCAGAAGATAATTAAAGCTATCAAATAGCTGGTAACTATATTGTGATAAATATTTGAGTTAAGAGCAATTACCACATGACAATTTTCTCGATGTTTTGCTAATAAATGGCGTTAAATAAGTTTTTCGTAAAATATTGAGATACGAGGTCTCGGCGGTAAGTGAACAAAATGTAAATATGAGAAAATGTATTTTTTTATAAAAGTAATTTATACCATATTCATTCTGATGGAATATATCGATATACACAGTGTGAAGATGGTCACTTCAGAAATGAAACATTGCAGTCTTTATCCAAGAGAATTGGTTGACAACCGAAAGATGAGCCCATTAGGTATGGGTTCCTGCATCTTTTTTTTTTTAAGCGGCAGTTGTAAAAATCAAACTCACAACTTTTGGCATCAAAGTCTGCACGGTTACCTCTCAGCCACAAATATTAATTTACACAAAAATATACAAAATATGAATACAAAATGAGAGTAAATTATGGATAATATTGAATTTCCATATCTATTGATCTTTGAAAACAGATGCTTGCGTCGGGTACTGGGTATCAAGTGGACTGACTTCATAATGAGCTCGGAGATAAGAGAGCAGGCGGCAGAACTTCCTGTCATAATAAAAGTCATGCAGCGGCGCTGAGACTGGCGGAGCTATTTGCTAAGGATGCCTGCGGTTGCCTACTTGTCCGAGGACAGAGAGTTCTGGAGGCATTATGTGGTGACCATATGCTCTGCATAGGAAGCAAATAAAGTACTAAGAGATATCTATAGATTGATAACGTCTCACAATGGAAAACATAATAATTAAATATTTTGGGTAATTTTCTAGACATAGATGTCTTGGGGGATATTGGGTTGATCTTGGACAAAATCGACGATATTATGAAACAATAAATTACCAAAATACGGAGAAATTTTATATTCGGTCGACTTACTAACATAATTCGTTTATCGGTATTAAAATAAGTTATAAAACGTAAATTTTCTTCCAGACCAATGAACTAATAAATTCTTTAAAAAAACAACCTGCAAATTTTCCTGAAAAAAGGAAAAGTCGCTGAATAAAGAAGGTAACTCTCTTTTAGTCTCAGTATTTACACCGCCGTTTTATACGCGTGTGTAGCCATACTTATTTTTTTGCTATTTTATGCCCAGATACTAGGATACGCTGGAAGTTATGAATATTCACGAGAATTTTATGGGGAAAATTCTCGACGTTCGCTCGGAATTTTCGCATCTCTAAAATGGTATATGGTACAGCTAGGTATTTTCCAGAAAAAATAAAGAGTTTTAAACCATTTTGTACCGGATAAAAGCATTTTATTTTATCGAAATAGTCGATGCATTCATGTTTAATTCTGTAACAGATTTAGTACCGATTTTATAATATCACAAATAATCAGTTCAATACATTTAAAGCACGACGTATAAACATGATAATAACAAAAATATTGATATAACTATTGTAAAAATAAAAGAAAGAGTACATAGAGACTGCCTTCCAAGTAAATTAGACAGATCCTATTCTAATAATGTATACAATAGCATCCATCTAAATTCACCTCAAATAGGTGGAAGATATCAATACTCGAGGCAATTTCGTTAAACATCACCATTGCTTTTCGCATTGCGATGACTATTGGTAGGATAGTCCTGCATTGAGGGGCAACATGCGCCTTGTCGCCTTATTTCAAAGCCATTATTTTAGTTTTTGATAAAGTGCTATTATTTTTTGAAATATGAATACTAGATAGATTCATCAACTGTATATAGAAATTATTACAAGTATACAATATATTTTCAAACTAGAAGAAAATTCGTAAAAATTAAATTAGTTTTATGTAAATTTTTTGATGCGTGCATTTTGTCAGTGCGCTTTATACTTGCGAATCGTAGTTCCTAAGAAAAACTCAAAACAATCGTATACTAAGCTACTAAATCTTACAACCATCGCGTGCCCCATCCTAATAGCTTGTATTAATCCTTTGAATTGTATGGACGTACATTCACGTCCGTGCGTCTTGTCGTCTAGTTTTCAAATCTATTCTTTTATTTTTTAATTGTTATTTCTTTCAATATAAATACAAGATAGATCTATCAAATATATGTAGAAGTTATTACAATCATACGGTTTATCTTTAGGCTAGAAAAAATACGTAAACTTTGATGCTATACACATTCTTACTGTCCTGTATTTTTGG
Source organism: Rhyacophila evoluta (assembly GCA_022683975.1). Lineage (NCBI taxonomy): Eukaryota > Metazoa > Arthropoda > Insecta > Trichoptera > Rhyacophilidae > Rhyacophila > Rhyacophila evoluta. Next base: position 2,580 of record JAGVSQ010011071.1, read on the forward strand.
ATGTGGGAATCAAACCTGAATTCCCCGCATTACGCACGCCAGCCTCTGCTCCGCCGAACAGACCCCTGTTATATATTTTCTATATATATGTAAAATTGAAGATATGATCATAATTCAATAATTGTTCATACAACTGTATTGTACAAGTAATAAAATACATGTGGGATAATGTCACAAAATTTCATTTTCATTCAATGTTCATGGTATTTTAAAAATAATATCGAATTTCCAACGAGGTGATAAATCCCTTAATATGTCATGACTATATGTTATGTTATCTTTACGAGTTTTAAGTCCATGCACCGAACTCACAAATGATGACGTTATCTCGAGTTGAACACGATGGAAAAGCAGAAGCGAATACGACCTTTAATTTTGTTTCACATACGGTGGGAATGTGTACTTTAAAATTTCGCCTGAACCTTTTGCTATCAAGGAAATGTCAGTTCCAGAAAACTGAATCACTTGAACAATATCTTTTGAACTGATGACAACCCGTCACGAAGAAGAAATATAAAAGATATCAAGTGTTATTAAAATCGGCCAAAAAAGAAGAGGAAATTTTAGATCTTATCTATCGGCCGTAAGAAACAGAATTTAACTGTTTGACTGCTTATGAACGATATATTGGATATATTTTTGTTGGTGATAGCTGATTTTTGAAATATCACTCCCATTGAATACAATTTCTTTTTATACCGTGTTCGTTACGAAATTGACGCATGTGGATCTGTACAGTGTGAAAACGTCTTGACAGATTATTTTTCACAAGAATTGTTTGTCAGACAATTGCTCAACCCAATGGGCATCCAGTCCTGCATTTTTGGATTTTTAACACATGGGGAATCGAACCCGCATTCCCTGGATTGGAAGGCGCGAATGCTACTAACTACGCTACCGGAGGGACAAAAATATCATCTTACAAATAATACAATATTCTATCAATAATGATTTTAGGTTCGGTATAAAGTAATGATTTTAAAATTCAACGTTTACTTATAACAACATTTTTTTTAAATAGTGGCAAATTAAAAATGTCGTGTTATTTTGGGATATTGTTTATTTAGGATGATCATGTCAAATAGCAGCCACAAGGTTATGGGTTATATTTCACATGTTTACTGTTTTAAATTTAGTTATGAAATGCATCTTTTAAGAGTGAATTTAATATAATATACAACATCCATCGAGCTGACTATGAGACGATTTGTAAGATCAAGAATACAAATTGATTTGCATGATTATGGTATAAAGTTATGATGTAACCAGTGAGTCTTTCCATTATTTAACTTCAACTTTAATAATTTCAACATTTTTTTTAAATAGCGGCAAATTTAAAATGCCAAGTTTTATTAAGTTATCATTTAAATTATCATTTATTATAGGAGGCTTATGTTGACATAACAGACAAAAGGTTAAAAGTTAAATTGAATTTTCTGTTTTACATATTTATTGTATCGGATTTAGTTGTGAAACACATTTAAAAAATGAATATAATATATAACATCCCGCGACCTGACTGTGAGACGATCAGTAAGATCAATGACACAAACTGTCACTCCTTTTGATGAATTCAAATATTGTTCGTTATTAAATCCTACTCGACTTATTGTATATAAGACTAAAAAATACATTACAACATTTTTATTTAATTTTTCTGAAAATTTACTCCACATCATAAAAAATTCTGCCATAAAGAATTTTTAAATATACGTAGCGCATATAAGTATTCATGATGCAAGGATATTAATTATGTATAAATGTGGGTTTAACAAGGTGCTTTTACGGCATCCTGAAACAGCGTACATAATAAACAGGGAGAGTTATTATTTTTAACTTAATAGGATATGCACATATCGTTACTGCTTTATGGCGGGAATATGATATTATATTACTCATACTAAAGCTTAAAGCATATTATTTTTCGTAGTCACTAATCTGAACCCTGCTTATCTATTCTTTCGACCGGTGTACGGTGACGTACTCGGCGGAACTTAAAGACATAGGCATGACCTGACAGGATGCAAAACGGCTGACGGGTTACAAAGATTCCTGGAGGCGCCACGTGGTAGCCATATGCTTCGAATAGGGAAGAGATATGGTAGAAGAAGAAGATCTAATTTAAAAACCATTTTAACGTACCTCCTTTAAAAGTGCACCAACAAGGTGCCCACAGTGTGCAGACATTCGTTCTATAAGTATAGTGTATGAATATTTAAACATTACTTTTAATAAAAAATAGAGATAATTGGTTGGCAGTAAATTGCTAAAACTAACATACATCCAGCATTTAATTTCTAAAAATCATTAGCAGCTGTGGTATTCAAGCCCAAAATCTGAACCACCATTGGGGCAATTCCAGTAGTAAAATTTACAGGTTTTGACAGGCGAATTGGATCCATAACAGGGTTTTACCGAATAGTATTTCAAGTCTTACTATAATATATTTAATTTGTGTCCTAATCCCCGTGTACACTCTTAAAGTGGAACATATAGTTCTTACCAATGTGCAGATGACCATTAAACTATAGTGAATATAGAAATAACTAAGATAAGGACTAACGTAAATAGATTTTTTTCACAGCGATTGATTGTCGGTCAATTTATCAACCATTTATTCAAATTATCACTCAATCAATCGTGTATTCAGTCCTGCATAATTATATTGATTTGGGGTTCGAACCCGCAACATTTTACTTCAAATCACGCATACTAATCTATATACAAAATGAGAATCTAATTTAGACATAAATCATTATATGTATTTAAATGTTGATATATTGGTAGTGTTATTCAAGTATTGAAAACAAAACGATAAATACTAGAACGGTTCGCTTGTGTTGTTTTTATTTCAGAAGATACGAATTTATTATAATTGTACGTCACATTATTTAAGTATTGCGTGGAATTTCTATATAATAAAATTAAGCAATATATTTCAAAGATTTTTTTCCCATCTTGAGTAGTTACATTGTTTCGCAAAAATACACAATAGCCCCTGTACGGTTAGTGATTAACAAGGAAAAGGGGAAAGTGTTATTATACAACGAGAAAATTGTTTTGTGTGAGAAAATTTGAAAATTCTGACTGATAACATAGTACTAACCTTTTCCCAACAAATGATTAGTAAATTTCACTCCGTAAATTCGTAACACTAATCAGGAAATTGTTACAAAATAAGTCAACAAATCCCCGAAAATTTTGCCGGATGTGCGTGCTTATACACGATGGTTAGAATGAATACTTTTGCATAAAATAACAGAAATTAAAATAATTTAAGACATAAATTTTCAAACAATAACATCGATGTTAGCAAACAAGGTTGCTTCAGAACCATAGGACGATCATTTTAACTCACACCTTACTGTGCGAAAAGCCAATGTGCTGGACCCAAGACGTCCAATCAAAAAGTTTAAAATTAAATATATACACAATCTGATAAATTATTTATTGTTATTGGCTACAAAAATTATTTTACTGTGCATTAAAAGTCAAATAATATATAGTAGCAGCGGAAACAGAAAGGCGACATTCCAATGCAGAAATCATTCACATACTGAGCAATACGTTTAACCGTTCACAATTTTCTCCACCTCTACCCTTCTGAGAAGTAATGGCCTCACCCAAATGAGTAATCAACGGTACCCAACATAAATACTAACATCATACAATACACACACGGAGATGCAGGTTCTAGATTTAATAAAAAATAATGAGTTCTGGTGATATTGATAAAAAAAAATATTTCGCTCTACGAGGAATACATAAAGTATGAAGATATTGTATAATATGATCAGTATAGTTCGATAAATATAATAAAATATCAGTAATAATCACTCACTATCTATTACAGGTCAGTAAGAGTTGATTCAGGACCATCACACCAACGTCACAATTAATACAGCACCAAAAAAAGCTTTGATTCTTGAAGCTCTGATAGGAGAAGCACACGAATCGCTATGTTGTAAAGGCGTTTAATTTATAAATTAAGTAGATTAATAGTGTTAAGGCAGTTTATTAAAAAGTTCTTCACGTGAATTAGCAACGCGTCCATTGCGTAAAATATCCAGTCCTGTATCTTAGATTCAAACAAATTCTCCGTAGTAACAACTTTTTGGGTTTGACAGATGGCTATTCTCGCACAATTTAATGTGTAAGCATCACGAATATAAGCAATTTAATACAATTACTACAGTAATACAGCTTTTGTCCGTTTCGCGTTGAAATTAATTATTGATGTGGGGTTAACGAGATGCTTTTACGGTATTTTGTATCAGGCTCGCATAATAAATAAAGGGTAGGAAAATCACAGCTACCCTCGCCTACTGTGCTAGGATATGCAAATATCGTGAACTGTTTTATAGTGCCTGGCATAAGGAAAATTATCCCTAGGGGGTTCCGGCTACGAGTAACGAACATTTCTCAGACTTTACGTGCATATTTTAACACAGGGGTAACAAAATGTTAACCCACGAAAGCTTTCCGTACATCATCATACTATAAAATCAAATATTGAAATAAAATAATCATTGATGGAAAGATCGCTTTGTGTAATATCCATATCGACCACCATCGGTTCCAATAAACAGGTCGTAAGTCGGCTTTTGCAATGATTTAAGTACATATATAAATTATAGTGCCTGATGACATCTTAAGGCTGTGTGCCATGTTTTTTATAACCAATACATCACCACTGCAGTGTATCAGGTTTCTCTATCGCTTTTTTTTGTTTTTACGCTTGTTAAGATTAAGTAAAAACATTACTACAGTAAAATTGGTTAAATATTATAATATTAACAAACGATATGAAAATACAAAATGCAGGGTTTTCTTGTTGCAAGCGTCTGTCCTGCGAAAATACTACAATTTTCCTAAGATTTATTAATAGATTTTCTTTGCTTCTTGGAAGGTTGAGAAATTGATATTTTCCCTTTTTTAGACATTTCAGAAAGCTTAAAAATGCTTATAATAAAGAGACAACTTTAAAATGTGTTTCTATTATTATCAAATTCTAAAAAGTATGTCTTTGTTAGACGGCTTTACGAATAAATCATTTAAATGTGATTTATCAAAATAATTACGAAAATAAACATCAAAATAATCAGTTTTATGCTGTAAAATTTTCAAAAATAGGCTTCCCAAATTTAGGCTTTAATCCATCGATATGCGATTCAGATTATATTTAAATAAATACCTAGAATTAAGGAATAAATGAGAATTATACGAATGCTTCTAGTGTTGTAAATTCTAGTTTTGTAGAGAAAATACAGTTGGATTAATACACGGGAAAAACGGAAGTTCGTAAAGACTGAAATAGGAATATGGCCTTAGTAGTGGGCCACAAATCTGTCAGAGTTAATACCGGGATATCAGCGTAGTTAATGGACGAGTGGAATAGAAAATTTAAGTTTTCATGCTCCATTTTTGAAGCGGGCATGTTGAAAAATAAATCACGAGATAAAGAAAAAAAAAAACGTAAAAAAAATATTTTTCAGTCGGATAAATATTTAAATTAATAATTCATAAATAAATTTCCTTTGGTTTTATTTATACGCAGCGGACGCAAAGGAACGATATACGGAGGCTGTACAGCACTCCGGGTGTAAATTTAATATGAAATGGCTTATAAATTATCAAGTGTTTTGCAAAGTTACTTTGACAGATCCATAGCTTTCGGATATCAAATATAACTCTATCTGCGAGTGTTATAAGGCTGCGAATGATTTATGACCGCTTTCTTGACTTACAATTTTTATAAATTACAGAGAGTTTCTGTCGTAATGGAGTCATTTGTTCCTTTATTATAAACCATTATTTTCCTCCATTCCCCCATTATAATAATTGATGAGAGACACAATGGCTCGTGCGAAAGTCAAATAAGTTAAGAGATTAATTTCCGAACCAGTAACGGATGTTTTACACTGATTTACTATTGCATTGTTTCGTTAGGACTGTTATTAGTGAGGCAAAAGCTTGCCATGTTCTGGCAAAGACTAATGTAAAGGCATTGTATTGTTCAGTATAATATAAAGCTTTTGTGGAAACGGTGGAATATAATATTTGACACACATTTTGTTGGAATGGGTAAATTGTGATGCCGCTTCCATGTCATCTACGTCTCACTTAGAATCACTTAATTCGTGTCCGAGGCGAGCTTCGTATGATCACGCGAGTCTTGATCTTGCACGAACAACTTTACCACTCCGTTCTCGTATGGGCAAGTTTATTCTACAATACAAGCAAATGTTTCGTATGTGTCTATTGAGTATTACCAATAATTGATGGAGAATTTTGAAAATCATTTACATCATCAACTGCGATGTTCTACCATGAACAATAGATGGATTTTTAAGTTTTGTCGTCGATAGTTGTTACGATGTTGTACACGATGATGTACACCATTACCAGGACTAGACAAGCTAACAAAAATATGCAATAACAAAAACTATCAATATTACTCTCCTTGGTGCTCGAGAGATTAGCGTGTGCTTTTAGAAGCCGGAGGCTGCAAGTTTGAATTCCGCAGCTGCAGTTTTAAAAAATCCAAAGACACAGAACTGCTGTTTTAATAGGTTGAGGAACTGAATGCTCAATTTCTCTATAATCTTCAATAAATCTTTGCAATGTGTCTTCTATGTGCTCTACTTTGAAGCAGACATGATTTATAAATGTACATATAAATTATATTCACTTTAAAAAAAGATGTGGTAGAAACTTATTCAATTAACCAAAAGTGAGATCCAACAGATAAAAAATATATATTATTTTAAAAAAGCTTTTAAAGTAGTAAGTGATTTAGAGAGATTTGAAAAGCGATGAATGATGTATGTGATCTATTATAAACTAGTATATTTAGTTGACAGCATTTTGGCAAAGCGATGTCGCTGCTGCCTTTGTTAATTTGCTGTCAAAATATATAAATAAATCGAGAACGTCAAGACCATTTTATCGACGTTATTTTCAATAGAATAAATAGCCTTAAAAGCCTATCGTCTAGACTAGACGACCAACACGATATATAATATAATGCCTATAAAATATTATTTGGTTTTCAAAACAGAGGAGTCCAACCTTTTAGCATCTGAACCGCATTAAAAGAAGACGAATCGGTTTAGGCTGCGCATAAAATACACTAAAGCCCGGTTCAGATTATCCCAGCAGATAGTCTAGTTATATAATATGAACTGTATTTTCTGCATTATGGTGAGCACAGTGGCGAGTGATTGACTTACAATTAAATGCTGCGATAAAAGAAAAATATACGAACACACTATATTTGTGAGTGACGTGTCAAGATGAACGAAGTAGGGCATACGAATGTAAAACTAAATATATTAATAACTTCATTATAAACAACTAATGAAGTCAACTCAATAAAATGTGTTCAGACATGTCTTGCAACTTATTTAAAATATATTAAAAGAGGTTATAGAAGCCACTATACCACTGAAAAATTACAACTAAATAGATTAAGTTGACTAATAAAATGACTTTACTAAAACTGACTTTACTAAAATTCTCCACAAAAGTTTTTTGTCTATCCATATTCATATGCCAACTTACTCTTTGCTCGACTAACATACTAACTAATGTGCCCACTATACACCCATTCCGTCCTTACATCTGGTCTTAATCAGGCGTATCCCAGAGCTCTGATATCGAAAAGCGATCTACTTTATTTGACGGGAATGTCCAGGGAGTAAATATAAATTACTCAAGACTCAGGTGTGCTGAAGTTAAAAGAAACATAATGAGATAAAAGATAATCGATAATAAAAATAGATACTTATTTGATCAAGCAATTTATGTGAAGAGATCATCACGCTTGCCGTATGACACTGCAGTTTCGTTTTAAATCAATGAAATTCGCCCTTGTAGCGACCAAATCGGATGGCCCTATGTGTCCAACAGCTGGTTAAACCGACTTGAGTATCTCTTTCCGCTCCTTACACATTCTTGGACATTCCCACAGAGTGCGATTAGCATCCTGTTCTGGACAGCTACAAGGATAATAGCCTAACAAAAAGAGCCTACGAAAAAAGTAAGACAGATCCTATTCTAAAAATGTATACAACAGTATCCATCTAAACTCACTGTCAGATAGAAGAGATCCGTAACCGATGCAATTTATTTAATAATTACCAATGATTTCTGTATTAGCATGACTAGAAAAAAAACTGACGTTCCAGATATCTCAGATAGTTATCACGGACACAAAGATTGGTATGAGAGTGTCAGAAAGCTCGATTAAATCAAGTGTAAGTAAAAATATGCGTTGCTGAATATTTTAGCTATTCTTTCTTGTCTCTCTGGTCCCATTGAATTTATCGTTATTAAGGAAGAAGTTAAATTCAAAAATTCCTCACCAATAAATTAATAAAATTTATTCGCAATCTCATGAAGTGTGTAGTGACTGACCAAGCCTAGTCTAAAATATATTTCTAAAATATAAGCCGTGTGTTTTCGTTTGTTATTTGCTCTTTACCAAAATCAACAACAAAAGAAAAGCTGACGATTTTCTCAATGGTGATTTGTGACGTAATTTACAGTCGGGCCAATATATTTGAGTAGTAGCTGAGTGAGTAATCGCAATTTAGCTTTATGAACAGGCTTGGCTTTTCAATTCAGCCGAATTGATCGCGTACGACCGATAACTTATCTCCATTAAGCGACTCCAGATAATACTTTTAAGTAGAAAAAAAACAATGACACAGCAAACAAATCTAAAAATACTACGAAGAAAATCTTACATGTAATTCGTCTGAAACCTCACAGAATATCTATAGTATAAAAAAGAAAATACATGTGTCTGTCTGGTTGCCACAAGAACTCCTCCCAGGCGATGAATAAAACTAAAGTGACATTTGCGAATGTCATTTTGATGCTATTTCTGACTCTGATTTACTTAACTTTGTGGTTTATTCTCTCTTCACATTCATCTACTTAACAATCTCAAAATTTTCTTTAACAAAACCTTATAGTTAGCCTAAAATCCGATATAACAAGGTTAATTAACATAGCATCAGCCATTGTAACTACTTATATTGTATTTAACTATTGCAAAAAGATTAAAAAGCGGTAAAATATGAAACAAATGACATTTTAAAATGACGAGTACAAAATTGCTTCAAGCCAAAGCTTCTTTTATCTTTCTTAAGTTTGGCCAAATTCTGAAGTTTTACCAAATAAATGCTAACTCAATTTAGAATATTAATGTCATATAAAATATCTTAAAAATAGAATGATTGTTTTAAACAAGGCTTGATATTAACAACCTATAATAGGTTAGAATAGGAATCACGCACACTCTAGTGCACGCCAACCAAGGTCTTGGGAAGCTGCTCCAGGGACACTTCTGGCACTTATGAAGAGCGCCCCACGTTCGTTATGCCACGGTATACGCCCGCATAACGGTTGTGGATACGTAGCGGGTGTTATAGGGGAAAGCAAATTTAAAACAAAACCAAATATATCTATGGTGGGCTGATTTATGAAAAGTCCAAATATATATTTTTTTAGGAGAGAGAAAATAAAGTCATAAAGTTAAATTCTGAAGTCATTGACAATAACGATAACAGCCTCCTTGAGATTACTTTTTTGTAAAATATCTGCGACGTCTACTTTAAGTTCCGATGAAGCTTTCTTGTATTTAAAATATTTTTTCGTACTTACTGTAAAATTACTAAAAATGGAATTATACTTAGAAGTCCACCTATCGTTTATTTATTATAGACTAGCGGTACCCAGTCACGAATTGCTGTGGCTCAGTCTGGTTAGATCTAAAAGAAAGATTTTTTTTACCTGTCACAGTTGTAACATTTATAATATTTTTTTTTATACCATGCTTGCTCCCAAAGTGGAGCATATGGATCCACACATTGTGAAGAAATCCACTCCGAA
>JAGVSQ010011072.1:0-12479 GCA_022683975.1 Rhyacophila evoluta
GCATTCCCCGGATTGCTAGGCGCGCACGCCACCAACTACGCTAACCGGGGAGACACAAATTTTAATGTTGTAATTTAAATTTAAATGTCGAATTTTACTTATATTTATTGTATTGAATTATAACGAAAAATTATTTGATGGGAGTATAATTTACATAACAAAGTAATTAGTATTAAATGTACATTCATACGTTATTTTTAACACGTATAATAAAAGAAATAATGCTGAAATGGCTTTTTTACATTTCACCATTCTCAGAAACAAGAGGCAAAAAGATTGCAGATTTTTCCTTTCTTTCGTGACTGACTTACAAGAGAAAAAAAATGACACGGGTAAAAAGGTTTTAGGCAAAAAGGTTTGAAGAATTTTTCTCTTTTTCAATAATATGAAAAATGATTCCTTCTATTTTCTTCTGCGCAAATATTTTGTTAGGTTCTGGACATTTTAAGGACCGTGTAAATATAGCCGGTCGTTTTTAGTGGCTTTTTATAAATATGTTTAGTTTTTTTTTGTGAATACGGGTAAACACTATAATACCGTACTAAGTAAATAGTAGACTTACTCTTAAAACGAACGTAAACGGTATTTAGAAAAAAATATTGACAAAAGCAAAAATTTATAGACAAGTTCAGCATAAATACTGAAATACCTTTAAATTTATTTATATTATAATTTAAAAAATCATTTTATAAGAATAAAAGTTACATAAAACTTAATAAACAATGCTTTTACTAAATGTTTTCAGGAAAAAAAACATTTACAGCAACACAACATGCAGGGATCACCAAAATATTATTCTATAATATTTGAAATATTTGTTTTAGTTTAATTGACCCGAAGTTTTTACTGGATATTTTACATCAATTGTTATATTATATACACATAAATTAAATAACTATTTCATACATAAAATACTTTGTGAATATAATGGATCCTTTTATATTTCCTCGAAAATTTTGATTCTTTTTATATATATTTTTTTACATTGAAATTTAATTTCAGCATAGTTGTGTGTGATTAGTATTGGATAACGTTTATTAACTTCAGGAACATTATTGTTGAAAAGATTAAATTAGTTTGAATATTAGAGGTTCAGGATATGTCCGATTACTTTTCAAATACTTACTGACATGAACAATTTTTATCACGAATTAATTAATAGCTACAACTTATATAAAAAAAGTTTCAAGCATTTATAAAAAAATTTAAATTAGTAATTTTTCAGTTACAGATATTTAGTTGAAAACTACATACAACGTATGAAATATGGTGTTACTTGCATATCGTCGTATTACTGGCAAAATACGTTAAAGTGAAAAAGTGAGTTTTGAAATAATCGAGTTGTAATGTTTGAGTCTCTCTGTTAAATACATGTTACGACAATTTCTCATATATATATATATGCATTATACCTTAAGAAATTGTCGTAAAATGTATTTAACAGAGAGACTCAAACATTAAAACTCGATTTTCTCAAAACTCACTTTTTTACTTTAACGTCTTTTGCCAGTAATACGACGATATGGTGTGTCATGATTTAGATATTTTGGTACACGGTAGCCTATTGTCATAGCTAGTAGAAAACATCCCGCAGAGCGTGTCGGAAAACAAAAAAAAAAGTGCGAGTATAAAATTTCCATTAATTAAATGTCACTCCACTGCAACCAGTCAACGTCCACAATAACCAGAAACACTATTTACTGAATTATTGTAGTCTAACGCACAGCTTGGAAGATAATTTGTTTATTTATGAATTTATATTATATTAAAATAATATTTGAAATTCAAAACGTAGTCACTTCTTTTGCAATCATATTTGACATTTATTTAGATTTTTGTGTCATTTATAAAAATTAACTATTATTAGCGTAGGGGAGAAAGCTCTCGAAGACGAAAGCAAAATTCAAACTTTTATCTGACAAAACCGCAAGCCACACAGTTATCATATGCAACTGAAGTATTAAAATTATTAACGAACATAAAAGTTTACGGTAATTTTTGTGTTTCGTAATAAAATAATAAGACCCTTTCGCCTCTCTGAAATCGCAACACTTAAGTATAATTTCCAGTGTCGTTACACCAAATTCAAGTGACGGTGTGGAGGAAAATGCATGGCTCCTCGAAGCGTGTTAAAAGGGCCCAAACATAAAGTCCACACTGAGTTGGCTCTTTCTTCACGCTGCCACTACGGGGGAGTTTTTTGGGTTAAGTGTTCCGGCATGCCAGAGGAAGGATTCGCTTTAATGTGCGGCCCGCTGGAATAATTCATATGGGATTTTTTACTGGATGTGAGCACTCATAATACTTATTTAATGGCCTACGTATTTTTATCGCAGGTGTTTTAACAGAAAGTCAGGATAATTTAAATATATTTTTTGTCCTGAACTACTGAACTGTTCCTCTGTGAGTTCTTCAATGTAAAACCTATTTCATTTTTATTACTTATATTACTCATATATTGCCACTCATTCAAAAAAAAACATATTATTTAATACGATAAAACTATTCATAATAATATTGAGTACATTTGCAAGCTATTTATTATACTTTGTTAAAAACATTTTTTTTGCCACGTCCGTTCCAAAAGTGGAGCATGTGAAATATAATTATTTCAGAATATAGATTATTAATACTTATTTTAACAGTTTTTTCACGATAATTAGTTTTTGATCATTTATTCGCTCATCCCATTGTACATTCATACCTGTATCTTTCAAGTCGATATAATCGATTTTTTCGGTTGAGAAGAACACATTTTATCTACTATCAATACATACCTAAAAGTACATTATGTTATTCGATTAAACTATTTTTAATAATATCAGGTATTTTTATTTATTTTCCTAGTTAAATAAATCATAATATATTTAAATATTGATTAAAAAAGCAGTATAAACAAAATATACGAATACGAATTTAAATAATAAATACAATAAATTGCAACGAGATAGACATAAACTTATTTGGACGGAATTTTATATTTAATTTTTTTTTATAAAAATACTTGTAGGATATCGATCAGTATTAATATTAATCAATTTTTAGCTTTCTTGATATCAATAAAATCATTTAAATGTATTCAAAATGGATACAAGCAGTGTGGAATGAATCAGATTTTTAGTTGATGAATATCAGTATATCATAATAGAACAATAACCATTTTAGTATAATACACTTTTTATACAGCCTATATTCAAAAACACGCACATATTTATATTTATATGTACAGCCTAGATGTTTCAAAAATTCAAAATGAGGGTTAGTAACTTTAAATAATTTTAGTGGAACGGATGCATATTTTCATGTAAAATGTTTTGCCAGTTAATGTTGTTTTAACGCCGACCGGTAAAAATATTTTTTGAATTATTTGTGACTTACACTAAAAAATACATCAATATAAAGTTTACAATCCAATGCTGAATGAAATTTATTCAAAAATAAAACAGTAAATAATCAGAAATATAATTATAAATTATCTATATATATATATATATATATAAATCCTCGAACGTTGACACTGGAGTTCTCTGGTTTAAATTGTTATGCTGGTTAGATAGGTTTCTAATTTAAAATTGCTGGACTGGATATCAAATTGGCTAAGTAATTGGTCGATAACCTTTACAAAAAACTGTCGTAAGTTGCTCGTTCAGAATGGAAATGCCAAGAAACGTTAATTATAAAAGTCAAATATTGAAACAATTATATGTTGAAAGAATGTTCAGCTGTAGTCATCCGCCGTTTCTGAGGCTAGTGCGGGAACATTTATTTATAAAATAGTGGCCACTCCTTACATTAGGGTCTAATATTTGGTGTCATTATGAAAATTTCAAACTTGACTCACGCGAAAAACCTTATATTATTATAGGGATATGAGCTTTTTCGCACTACAGTTTTACCACTTGTAGGTCGTTAAAATTTGAAATATTCAACGAAAATGTGAACATATGCATGAAAACATGTCATATATTTTTGTAATTTGTGCCACAAATGAATTTTATGATTATTATGTTAAATGAATTAAAAGTTTTCGGGAAGCTTCGTAAGTTGAAAGTATAATAAATTTCGTATTTCAAAAAGCTTGTTTTACGCCTGTTACTTCATTACTCTAATATTCATAAGGATTAAAAATATAACTATTTAATCATCTTTCTCTTACTAATTTTACACTTTTTGAAAAATACTGTGTTTCAAACTTATGAGCCTTAAACGTAATAAGAACAAAGTTTCTTCCTGAAATAATAATAAACTGTTTGAGTTTACAATTAAAAACAAAGTATCTGACAACTTAACGCTGTATATATATGGAATTTTAATGATAAATTTTGAATAACTCTATCTATTAATATAATACTTTTATATTATATAAAGAAATAGTTCCTAATTAGTATACAATCGTATGCCTTTGTTTAAACGTGTTAATAAATAATTCTCTCTTTTTTACATATTTATAAATTGTTTATTTTCACAAAACTCACTTTTAATAATATCTAAAGCATTATATTGTTTTACGATTTTTGTTTATTAAATACTTAGTTCATAATTTATATAAAGAGTCTTTGGAGCCAGTTTTTTACCACAAGCCGCTATTATAAACTGATGGAAAATGTTCACTTATAACCTTTTATAAAAAAATATATATCGTTTATACATACACAATTAATTCTTCTATTGGTAAGTTAAATATACAAGCGCAGGTCTCCTGAGAGTTAATTTGCAAAAAAAAGATGGTGAAATAATTTGCAAATCAACATATTTCCACTATCACAATATATTTTCGTAATAACTATCAAATATTGTTAACAAGTATATTACGTACTGTCAAAAAATAACATTAATCAGGTCTGGAAACGCGCGAAGTAGATGTCGTATCAGTAAGGTGATCCTCTTTATTGAACATTCGAGTTATGCCGTACATTGACAGTCATGTTACTTACTTAACGGGTTAAAAACATCGTTTAAATGTATATACATATTTAGATAAGAAATAAATGAAAGCTTTAAAAAGAAAATTGAATGATTATCGACTATTGTCAATATTGATAGAAACCCAACACATATCTGCTATCAATAATTTAGTAATAAGTGTATGATTTTTATTTTAATTGGAAAAAGGATGTATATACACAGAAAATAATTAAATTAAACACATACAATCTAAAAAAAAAACAAACAAAGTTTATAATAATACATAAAAAGCTTTATAGAAGTATACAAACTTAAAACATATGTATGGTTGCTTAAATATTTGTGAAAACAATGAAATACATTTTAAGCTTTTATTTTTACAATTTAGTTCAGCAGCTATTTTTCTAGTGGTAGTTTTTAAGGTCTAGAAACTGGAATCCAAAAAAAATGGTTTCAAGACTGGAATATTGTTTCAATATGCTTCTTGTAAAAAAAAGGAGTACGCTCGAATTTTAGTGTAATAACATACCTAAGTGTGTTGTATTATTCTTAAAAAAATACGTTATTATTTTCTAAAGAGATAAATCTCCTACAAAATTCATACAAGCAACAATACACTCGAGGCCTTAGGGAGTGTTGTTATTATTTTCGAGAGGTCGCTTCACCATTCAATAAAAGTACTCCACTACCCATCCAATATCAATGGGTTATATTTAATATTTATTATTCTAGCGCTGTGTGAGAGAATATCGAACCTTTGGGTTGGTGCGGGAATGAAGATTCGTGTATGAAATAAGTGATGCGAATATTCTTTCTTTGATATCCTTATTTTTCATCAGTATGTTCGAGTTAATAAGCAGTTATATTTTATTATGTTTTGTGATATCGATTATATCAATTATGTATTTATTTTAAAATTGTGTAAATTATGTAAAAATATTTAATTAATTACATATTCCGACACTGTGCTGATGTCGATGCTATGTAGATACTAAAATATCATAGTAATAAAAAAGTATGATGAGTTCTTATGATAGATTTAGTGATTTCCACTTAATGTGTGCCAGCACGGTAGCCGAAAAGTTAACATTCGCGTTTTTGGAGCTGGATATTGCGGGTTTGATTCCCACAGTAGCTGGATTTTAAATTTCCAAATTAGAATGTCTTTTGGATTGAGAAATTGTTGTAAAAAAAATATAAATTTGTCAAGATATGTCTTTCATATTGCGGAGATTAAATTTTCAATTACTGGATTGGATCTCTTTGCACTGTATGTTCCACTTTCAGAGTGGACACAGTAAAAGAAAATATTTTTAAAATAATCAAAAAGCAATGCGATGCATAAAACAATTTAATATAATAATTTAAAAGTGTTAAAGATGGTGTTTCAAATCAATGTTGATAGCAAATTTAGTAGCCACATGTAAAGTTTTTGTTAATTTATTAATACAACTAATAGGTGAATAAAAATATAATTCTCTTAACAAATAAGTATTTTTAGAAATATTTCGCGGTTACACTAAAAAGAAGATTTGTACTTTGATACTAATTTTATCATATAGTATACATGTAAATTTCAAATTCTAAATTCACTTTGATTAAATTTTGGCTATTAATTATATTTAAACTACTATATAATTTGATTTATAATGAGTTACTGAAAACTCTACTTTGTTTGATATGGATTTAGGTCAGCTAAATATTGAAAAAATAAATAGAGAAGAAGAAATACATGCATATAAGGAAATATAACAATACCACAAATTAATTTATACTAAAAGTTTGTACGAAAAAAATATATAAAAAACTGTATATAGTCACACCGATTATGGTGTCATAACCAAAATAACTCACTCTCAAACAAAGAAATTAACGAAATACGAAATACTAAAATCTAAATTTAGTCTTAAAATGTTTCATAGTTTTTTTTTTTAATATGGTGAATTTCATTTTAAAGGATAACTCTATACATAATCAAATAGGAGAGGAGGAGTATATTTCCTTATAGTTATATGAGTAGTTATAGAAACTATTACCCTTGGCCAAAATTTTAAGGAGAACGTTTTTAGTACTTTTTTGTATAAAATATCCATATGGTATGTTTTACAGTGATTATTTTTATTTTCAATTTTTTTGATCCGCATTTTTTATCTGTTTACATGATAACACGTGTTACAAAAGAATACGTGTTAAAAATCTTCTTTAAATTTTGGCATAGTTCAATAGTTTAATTTGTAAATATATACAATAAGATATAATATATGTCTGATAATATTTTTGATACTACACGGAATATAGTTCAAGTATTATAAAAACATCTGCGTACTATTCAAACACAAATTTCGTATTAATATTTAATATCTTAAAGGTTTTATTCGTATTTTTTGCGCGATATTCTGTCATATTTATACCGTATCCATGACTCGAGGTTAGGAGGGGCCGAAAGCCAAATTACAAAAGAAATGGTTTTCGGCTGGAAAACGACGCGGTTTTTGCACGTACTCGATGATCTGCATACTGAATTTGAATTGGAGAATGCTCTGATATGGTTTTGAATGTTTTTTCATTGAAAGGGGGAATTCCCGACGAGTTCGATTATTGTTCAATTTGCATTTATGATAATTCCATTTACGTAATAAAGTTATCCATATGATTTCGTATTATTGTATTATCAAATAATATAAAACATTAAACTGATTTTTTTTTCACTTTTACGATCCACACATTACTAAAAAAAAATCTATTGCGATTCCAACAGTAAGGCATACGACTTTATACAATTTTCAGAAATCGACAATTTTACTCTCCACAATATAATGAATCAACTTGCCAATTTTTAATATTTTTTCAGCTGATAGCTGAATTAATAGAGTATCCAAAGATAAATTTAAGATTTTAAAAATAAATTCGTTTAAAAAATATTATTGTTTACTTATAACTTCACACATTTATTTGTGCGTTTGTGTTGGTTATATGGTGCGTTATAGAAATTTAATAAAATTCATTGGATAGCTAAGTTATAATGACAGTACTTTCGTAACTTACTTACTCCTTTTTGTTAACGTTTACAAAAACATTAGATTTCATCTTTGTGTAAGTATTTTCTCTTTCATTGCTGAAAATTTGCGTAGATATTTTGAAATCATATAACCAACTTAATGAAATACACAGAAAACACTAATTATTCTCCATTCATTTTCAGGCCGCCTTGATGAGTTAAAGCTCTGGAGCTGGGAAAACTTTTGATCTTTACTCAAGGCTTGACGTTAAGTAATTTAATTACACAATAATCATATTAATATAATTATTATTACGATAAGTAAAACATCTCGAGAGATCTTTCAGACACTTGTGGCTTGACACGAATACTTCAGTCTTATCACTGATGTGCCTTCAGTCAATGTCAACAAAGACTATCAACATCGTACACGTTAATTACGTTTCAAGTGCTAACCTTACGTTGTATCTCTATTAATAGAATCAAACGCAGATATCAGACTACAAATAATATATAAAGTACACGTATGGAGAAACTAATCCAGAGCTATCTAAATAATGGGTCATCGCAAGTATAATATGAGGGGGCAATCCCATAATGAACTCGTTCCACTATGGTAAAATTGAAAGGAGAATGTTTTGAACTAGTATTTTTTGCATAAAATAACCGTATAGCAACTTTTTCAGTGTTTATTTTTGTTTTCAATATTTAAAAAAATGATTTGTCTACTAGTTTGCATGGCTCTTATGGTTGGGTTTATGTGCGTTTTGTAACATTATAAAATTGCCCCCTAGCCAAAAACGAAGATTTTTGAGATACATATTGTTCACTTAGATCATCAGAAAAGCTTGTTCATTGTTTCAATAATAATTAATAATACGTTTGATGACCGCTTTTCTTTGTCTTTTTCAAATGCGATTAGCTGATGTAAGTGTGTGTAAATCAAATTGTTTGCCAGATATTTATATGTGTAAAACAATATGGCTGTGAAAATGCATTCATTAATAAGAATTTTGTACGTCTTCAATAAAATTCATTTACAAAACTACTTGATGTTTATCATTCAACATTTTTATTTAAATGCTTGTGCTACAAGTTAATTATGTCAGTAATATATTTGCATTTTTTAGAATTGTATAGATTGATACCAAATAATAACATCGAACTTATTTATCAGAACCCATCGAGACCATGAGTAAATTAAGTAAAGGTGATTACTGAAATCGATAATGCATTCGTTAAAAGTAGATGAAGTCGTACTTTTGTATTTTATATCAATGTTTAAGTACAATACACTGTGGCGTAAATCGTCGTTATTGAAAAAACGATGCATAAATATACATTTAATAATAGTTCACGTTTGATATTCAAATATAAAACACGATATTCTATATATAGATGTAACTCAGTTACAACATGACTACATGACAGAAACGCAGCGGGTTTACCACCGTGACAAAGTAATATTCCATAAATTTCACATAAACCTTTCGATGCAACGCACAACCCGTGACCGGTGATTTTTAAAATGGCCGATGAGATTTTCCGCCGGATGACGTCATCAATGTTTGGGTTATATTGGAAACCCCGCAAAGGTGGCGCTCTTAAATTTAACGAGGCATTTTTGCTTCACGGTCTGTTTACTGGATGTTGCAAAAATCTCTTGGCCAACCTGTACTTCACGACGATGGCTTATCCTTTATCGTCTCAAAAAGTAAACACACTCCTACGAAATCTGCTATTAAATTTTACAAAGTGCCTTTTGTTTCATTCTATGTAATATTATAACTTTATGTAGTAATACACATTATTTTTTAGTTCTGTAAACCACGTGTTTGTTTTATATTTTGTAACCGTGCTTATTTTGAGATAACTAAAAGATATGAATGTTTATATTTTTTTCTAAAATTGTCAGTCAATTGCTCAATCTAACAGACATGTATGCTAATATTTAAATACATATTGAAAACATACTGTATCCCATACACGTATCTAAACCAACTTGACCACTGAGGTAACCACACGCCTTCAACCTTCTTAGTCTATAAGCGATGTTCACTTCACTGATATATATATATATCATGTAAATCATTAAGAAAAATTTAAATGCTATAGTTTACGAATTATAAGTTGATGTTTCAATGACTAGATTAAGCAAAACGATATGTTGTATAGTATTCCTTGCCATTTACTATTAAATCATAATAAAATCATATTTCTATGACGCGTATATTTTTTCAAAGTACTCGAGCATATCGAATTATTTTGACGTCATATATAAAATTTATTACTCTATTTTTGCTGTCACATTCACTGTTGTCCCACACTCGTTTTTTCATATCTGGCCGTACGTTTTGACGTCGATTTCGTCATAGATCATAAAACATCGTTCTGCTAGTTAACTTAATAAGATTAACGATAAAACATGAAGTAAAATCCATACAACTCAAATAAGCTTTTGTAGACATTTCAGCTAAGTTTATTTAGGTATATAATATGCTTACAGCCTTCTCGATTTACTACTGTCATTTAATTGTTATTAATTATACACCGAGGAATCAAGCTTTTATTCAATTGGGTTTTCTTATAAAACATGTCATGGTATATGTATTTTAAAAATATTCTTTAGATTATTAAGTTTTATTATTTCATAAAACTAAGGGGCGTCAATTCTGTGACACACGTCACAATGTATATTTACTATAAAAAAATTCTCAGTGAATTTCAGTTAAATTACTTGTTTGCTTTACTATAAAATATAAATTTCATTTAACTTATAATTTACAATATTTTAAATGATGTTGAAGTATATTAAACTATTATAAATAATTAAAAACTAATTGTAATAATATTTCATATTTACATCATTATTATCACAGTATTTAAATGTAGTACTGAAAGTTTGGCCCTGTGTGTACAGATTACAAGCAAGTTGCAATGAAAAGCTCGCAAAAGTCCAGGTCTCTTTGTGGCTAGAGCTTTTGCCTTTCATTCGCAGTGTTTGTACAACCATTCTATTTCGAAACTTGGTATATGCCGAAAGCTTTGATCTCTTCTCTATTGGGAAAATTTCACAAAAAATAAAATATCAACTTTTGTTTCGCAGCTTATAGATCGTCTGGCTACATTTCGTTTATTTTTATACACCAGTTTTTTTTCATACCATAATATTCCAAATGAAAAAATGCAAATAGGAACTCAACGAAAAAACTATATTTGATGTATTTACTAATAATTCATTTATGAAAATAATATATTATATATCCAAAATAAAATAATTTCCTTTTTCAAAAACTATATCATTTAATTTTAACAGATATTTGGTAATAGAATTTTATGTAATGCTTAACTTGTGATTGTGGTATTTAATACTATACATATTTTTATAGTATTTTATTAAGTATACAAAAATATTTTATTATACTGTATAAAAAATACACTCTTATATTAAGTTTATTTATCTGAATCACTGAGACTTTTAATTAATCGAACATGTGTGTCTTTTGATATATTTTTATACTAGCGGGCTTAAATTGAACTGAAAATAAATTGACTTTTAACTTTCCAGTATTTGAAAGGCTTAACATTCACATCTGGATCTCGGGAAAGTGCGTTCGATTCCCATATCTGATTAATTTATAAAAATCCTCTATCAATAAACAATCTGTCAAGGTATTCAGTATTCACATTACGGAGATTCTCATAATTTTGTAGCAGATATCTTCACACTAATGTACGTCCATATGTTTTACTTTTGACGCGGGTGAGTAAAAAATTGACTACATTTACATATGTTTTACGTATAATTCTGTTCAAAATATTGTTAAACATAATTTGAAAATTTGCTGTTTGTGAACACATAAAACTTCGAAAATCATCTCATTCTTAGACACAAAATTTTACTTTGACATAAGCCTACGCTTAAAAATGACAGGCAGGAAAATTTTCTTACAATTTCACACAACTCGTGCAGTAATAATATAAAATAAAATAAAATCGAAACTCACCTCCTCCAGTGGGCAGCGAAGTTGACGCCAGCACGTAATAGTATTGGAAGATTATTGCAAAGAAGATCCTAAGTCTCGTCAAACCAAAGATAGGAGTGGATGATGTCACGGGATGTGACCATCTCCTCTTCCGTGTTGCCATGGCGGCGGTTTTTTTATATATCACCTACTTCACGCACATTAAAAACTCACGCGAAATCACACGACGCTTGATTATTTAATACGCGAACTTTCACTTTACAAATTATTTTTACATGATAAAATTTAGACTATTAAAAACACAAGTAAATTTACAATAAATTTATAAATTATTTTCCACCCCATCCAAACAAATGTATTTTTTTATAGATAACCGACACTATCAAATAATTTATAATTTTTGTTATGATATTTAAAAAAACTTTTATTTTTTATTCGTCATGCCAATTTTAATTAATTTTAACCATATGTTATATTTTTAGTTGAAAGTTTATTTTATACAAAAAAAAATTAAATAAAATTGGCATGACGAATAAAAAATAAAAGTTTTTTTAAATATCATAAAAAAAATTATAAATTATTTGATAGTG